>LJPK01003313.1:0-40870 GCA_001430945.1 Amauroascus niger
GCTTGGGAATTACGTTAGTTAGTATAGTTAGTAAGACCCCACGGATTTTATTCCCTTCTCTCAATCAATCAAATTCTCATTACAATTGGTAGCAACTGCGTCTGCAAATAAGTCCCTATCTTACTACCTTAGGACATTTAAGTTGTCGGATACTACACGGTGAAGGTGAGACAGAAACCCAGGTCCAACAGCATAAACCCCCTTCTTTCACACATCATGCTAACTCACTCTCAGCCATGGACGACGACTGGGACACATATGAGTTCAACTCCGCGGACCTTCTGAGGGAGGTCTCCACGGTCCCCATCTGCGCCTACGAAAACCGAGACAATGCGGGGACGAAGACGGCAATCCGCCAACCAACCATTGGGCTGCCTTCCTACAATATGGACAGGCGGCCTCCGTCCGGCTCGACATGACGCCTGGATATGGTTCAGACGGGCTGAGAGGAAAACTTTACATTACTTCTAAGCCCTATGTCTCGACGAACAAAGCGATCAAGAGCGTTAGCTTTCCGATGCTTAGTGCCACGACGGCACAGACAATCACAGACATCATCAACCAGAAGGGAAGGGAGAAGTATAATTTTACACCGGCTTGGGAAGGGTGCAGATTTTGGATATTTACGCTCATCTCTGATCTGGAGACTGCAGGTTTCCTTCGAGCAGGGAGCGGTCAAGAGGCATGGGGTGTACTGTCTCAATATTGGCGGTATCCAACAGGATCTGAGCCGCGCGCCATTGCACAAGGGACGTTTCGTTAGACAATGTTGCCTTGCTACATTCGGGGCACGTTAGTCTGCCGAGTTTCTTTCATGCGATTCATAGCCTTATTAGTGATTGGCCACATCGGCGTCTTCAAGTCCCCAAGTAGTATAACGATGTGAATGTCACCCTTGGATTTTTGGTATTTCTTTTACGTCTCGAGCACTTGGGGTATTAATCGCTGGTCATCCGTCATGAATCCACTTAAAATTTCCTTGCCGGTCTACCAACACTGATAGTCTGGTAAACTCCACTCCAATGTCGCCTGCATGCTACTATTTACAAATTCAACTCGTTTAAAAACTCCTCGTAGCTTGCACACAGGGATATGCTCGCGTAGACTCAGCATAGCAAAGATCCTCTGGCTTGCAGGACTCTCAGCGGGATCCCTTGACTGTGGGGCTGCCATGAGTAAATCTAGCTACTCTGGAGCTCGGCGGGCATATTTGGCCTGCGTTCACCGGATGCCCAGCATTACGCATCATCGATGCTAGTGAGGCAGATATAGAGCAGTCGGAGATGCAACGTCTGACGCTCAAGCTGGGGTGGAGCATATACTGCTCCATCTTTTCATCAACTCAAAGGCATATTCCATAAATCGGCAGAGAGGGCACGCGGCGATTGGGCTGGCATATGATTCAGGATCGACTTTTGAGAGGTGCCGCCATAGACATTCAAGACAAAAAGTATGGGAGCATTCTTGCCCCATCGGAATGGAGATAGATTGACAGCCCGATAAGGCTTCCGGGGAAACCTTTCTCCGTTGATGTGAAGTGGAAGTTTGTCTGCTTCCCCCACCAAGTTTGGCTCGCTGTCATACAAATAGCTCGCAACTTCTTCCATGCAAATGGAAATAACTAGTCAATCCACGGAACGCCCAGATGGGCCTCCACGCTTTAACAAATAAAAACGACGGCTAGCGCGAAAGCGAGAGAATTTGGATCTGATCTGTTCCAGCACACGCCTTTCGCTCTCCCAACGCCCGGCTGCGATCCAAGTGAACAGGTTCCACCACATCCGCGCAAGCCTAGTCCAGCCTTCAGGAATGAAGTTATGCATTGCTGCGTACTCAAAGTAGTAGGGATACCAGCCCGCTATGTCCCAGTCCACCAACCAGAGATGGTTGGACTTGTCAAGTAGAATATTTCGAGGTGCGAGATCGTGATGGGTGAAGACGAATGGCCCTGCTGTCGAAGGTATATAATCTTTTGAGGATGTAGCCGGAAGCTGATCTCCAGCAAATTTCATAGCTGCCCGTGGATTGGAAAAATTGACCCAAAATGAGAGGAACGATGCTAGATCTGCTGGGCTGGACCGTGGTGGTAATCGATAAAGGTCATCAAGCCAGAATGACCTACATTCGCCGGTCTTCAGAGATCCTGCGGTTGACGAGGTTATCGATCGCAAGGAGCGAATATATCCACGAAGTTCCAGGGCGAGTCTTAGTGACTTGATCCACCCTAGTTTGTTCCATGCTGTTTCCAAACTGACTCCATCAATACGCTCCATAATAAGATACACCATGCCGTCGAAGTGGACAACTCGTTTGACATCAGGGACGCGTATGCCAAGTTGACGTGCTACTTCCATAGCTTTGAGTGTATCTTCAATCAAATCAGGCTGACACTCCTTAGAGACAAGGTTGGCGGATAATAGAGATACTGAAGAGTAGGATGACAGGCGAGGTGAATCCCCAATGTAGCGCACCAAATCGGCATCTTTATAGCTTCCAAGCAGGCCGTCCACGAAGGTTGAAGGCATCTGCCGTAGAGAGGGATGGCACAAGAGGAGACCCCTTCTGGGCTCTCACTCAGAGAATTGTCCAAGGAGATGTGTACGGGGGTGGTTGTATGGACAGTCGCGGACGTAGGTTGCTCGGCTTCGGGTTCAGGGGCTGTTACGACATATGAGGAAGGGTTTTGTGTCAAGGGAGGGGGATTGTCCTAGAGAGATTTCCCTTTCTTGCTAAAGGTGGTTCAGAGGTTGAGAAGCGCACCCGAGGGTATGGAGGGAACGCGCAGTCACATGATGCAAATTGTCTCTAGGCCGATTTGATCCGCACAAGCCAATTCATCAACGCGCCTAACGCGGTTGGACGATTTGCGCATTCCAGTCTCTCCAACATTGCTTATTTGGAAGATTTGGGAGCACACTGAGGAGAATCGTGGCTGCTTGCTGCTTTGTTATTATTGGTGTCGTGATGGCACCTTACCTGCAGCACGATGAACGCATCAGAGAATGCAGACGCACCTCAGCAACCCAGACCGGATGAATCTGACGAGACGCTTAAATATCACCTTTTAGGGCCATCTTTGACAAAAGCAGGCCAGGACGGAGTCGATCAGCAAAAGGTGTGTAGTGAAGTCTCATCGACTAGTTGCCAACTATGTTGGGCTCATGGGCAAATTTAGGTATCAGAAATCATCTACGAGGCGTCCAAAGGATCGAAATTCTTCAACCATGAAAGAGTGCGTGATCAGGCACTCACAGAAAAGATTCAACGGATTCTGGCTCGAAAAGAAAAGTTAGAAAATGAAGATCTTTCTACGCATACCCGTCGAGCAGACGAATACATTGCTGAACTAGAGTTAAGTCGAGATCTCTCTCAAACTGTCGTTCATATCGACTGTGATGCATTCTTTGCTGCAGTCGAGGAGTTGGACCGTCCGGAGTTGCGGAGCGTTCCGATGGCCGTGGGAAAAGGCGTCTTGACGACTTGCAATTATGTCGCCAGAGAGTACGGTTGCCGAAGCGGAATGGCTGGCTTTGTTGCAAAAAAGCTATGTCCAGAGCTGGTATGCTTACCCCAGAATTATGCAAAGTACACAGCGAAAGCCACGGAAATTCGGACTATTCTTGCCAATTATGACCCTCGATTTGAAAGTGCTAGCATTGATGAAGCATATTTAAACATCACGGAATATTGCGTGGTCAACAATATGAAACCTCAGGACGCGGTTCAGAAACTTCGCGATGAGATTGCGGCAGAAACAAAGATAACGGTTTCAGCAGGAATTGCTGCGAATGCCAAAATTGCAAAAATTTCATCCAATTGGAACAAGCCAAATGGTCAATATATTGTTCCCAGTGATCGCACCGCAATAATGGATTTCATGGCCAAAATACCAGTAAGGAAGGTGAATGGCGTGGGACGGGTATTTGAGCGCGAGCTCGAAGCAGTAGGAATCAAGACCTGCAGCGATATCTATCCACTTCGTGGTCTACTAGCTCCCTTATTTGGGCAAAGAGCGTTTCAGTTTCTATTGCAGTGCTACTTAGGACTTGGAAGAACTACCATTGCGCCTGCAGAAGAGCGCCAGAGAAAAAGCGTGGGGACTGAGAGCACGTTCCGAGACTTGGAAGGTCTCGCAAATCTTCAAGAAAAGCTCAGATCAACGGCGGTAGAACTTGAAAGGGACCTGCATGAGACTGGATTCAAGGGACGAACTCTAGTGCTGAAAGCAAAGCTGCATACGTTTGAAGTCATATCGCGCCAGGCAGTGACACCAAAGCCCGTCTGCCTCGCAGACGATTTGTACAAGTACGCTCTCCCTTTGTTAATGAAAATCCACAAAGACACGCCGAATCTGAAAATTCGCCTAATGGGGCTCCGGTGTACCAATCTTATCAGCACCAAGAAAACCGGTGTCAATTTCTTTGGCATAAAAGGGATTAGCCCCAATGAGCCATCGATGGAAGCATTGAGTGCCACCGCCGACGGAACAATTGAAGAAGAATTCGAAGCTGCAGCGCTTGAAGAGAAAATGAACGATATCGAGCACCTCGAGAACCTAAGCCAAGAGCTCGAATCATCGCAGTTGGAACATTTAGAGCTAGCGCCTGGTGCTGACCTCTCATCTCGGCAAAAAATCAACAAAACTCTTTGCGCAGGCAACGAAACTTGGGTATGTCCCATCTGCTCGTGCCCGCAACCTGCAGATGATATGACGTTCAACCATCACGTGGACTTTTGCCTTTCAAAGGACTCGATCAAAGAGGCAGTCTGCATGACTCTGCTAAGCCAAGAACCCATGCCAGGCTCTAAGCGGAAGCCAGGAAGCTTTTTTGACCGGGTTTGTAGCAAGCGCCAATCTTATGGCTGATACGACCAAAGGCTAGGAGAGCGGGATGCCCAACATCTATGTAAATAATAGAACATGCTAAGCAACGAGCAATGACTAAATGTAGTTCTCTTGTAATCCGTATGTGCAGTACTATAAATCATGTCTTCGCTCCTCGCCCGTCAAGAGAAAATCCCCCAAGACCCAACCCGACCCAAAAAAGACAAACCAAACAAACAGCTTCTCCTAGTTACTAGTCTGCTTTGGGCTTAGCTTCTAGTTTAGAACCGCGAAATGACGGCGACTCGGGAGATGTTTGTCAACACTCGAACTTCACCCGCTCTCTCTCTCTCTCTCTCTTCCCCCCCCTCTACCCCCCAGAAGCTGCCTCTTCGCGTTTGCTTGTCGTGGCTATTCTTTCTGGATAGACGATACGAAGATCGAGTTTCCCACTCCGCTACTGTCGGCTTTGGCCATCATGTTTTGTGCTCTGTCCGGAATTTCGCAATGTCATCCAGCGAGATCAATTGTGCCCCGTATTGACTCTGCTTTCAGTCGAAACAACAATGAGACCTCTAGATAAACAAACAAACCCCACAAACAAACCCTTTACTCCGTCGATGAGCGCACCGCTTAACAGGACCGCAAAATTACCTCTGACACCCAAACTAGCAGGGTACGGTTCGCCTCACTCAAGCCGCAAACTCCACCATGTCGACACCCCGATTGGGAACCCCCCCCGTTCCTCTGAGAACCCATCCCCAGCTCCCACCGGGCTAAGCGCGAATGTTACCCCTCGCTCTGGGTTCAGAGCTTCCCGAAGGGATGGTGCTTATTCTTCTCCATTGAGCCCTCCTCATGAGATGCAGAATTCATCGCGCTTACCACAAGCTACCGGAAGCAACTCCACGGAGCCGATCCTGACTATCCGTGACAGCAATGCCCCATCCTCACGCCCGCCTAAACCGAAAAGTGTCGTCAACGGCTTACTGCACAGTGCTCCGACATCTCGCCCCGTTTCGTCATGTAGCAATTCTCTCGGAAACCCTATGTTCTTCCACGCCGATGACGCCCGATCTACAATCTCATCACACGAAGCAGATACCAAACGACCTCAAGCGACCACGCGGCTGACTACCCGATCTTTTTTCTATGCCAAGGGCGCAGTAGAAGAATCTCGCAACTCGAGTGATACCACGCGGAAACCGGGACCTATAAAAGCTAAAACTCAAAATGCAGGAGTTGGTCTGCCGGCCAGATCCCCTGTCGTATCACCGAGGTTGCAAAATGTACAGCCACTTCTATCCTCTCCCAAAGAACCTTTAGCCACCGGCCGGGACCCAAAACGATCAAGTCTGCATTCCGTCCACCCACAGGAATCAATTCTACTTCAAATGCCTCGTTTATCCCCCGCATCCCCAGAGGCTCGGAGTCACTTTTCACACGTGAAATCCCCGAGTATAGACGGATCCCAGTGCTTTCGTCAGACGCGGCCACCCATTACGAGTCCTCCAAATTATCCGACACCCGTCGCAGGTGATCAAGGTAGTGACGGTTCCCCAAACCAGAGCCCGATACCAAACAGCAATAGGTCTTCAACATCTGGAGATGTCTTGAACCCTTATCCACGGGCTGGTAGCCCTTCAAAAGAAGACCCAAAAAACAATCTCCAAAAGCTTAATGATCTAGCAGCCAATGCGCGCATAGAACGGAAGGTGTTGGATTTGGAAATAAGCAATTCTTCTTTGCTAGCTATAAACCGCGCTTTAGAGAGGGAAATGAGAAAGCAGAACGCGGAGCTGCGGCGATACCGTCGATTAAGCCGCGCTGGTCGACTTTCTATAGCGCCTTCCCGTCGTTCCGTGTCTGGAGGAGGGTTATCCGTTGTCAGTGAGACAGGTGATGGGGTCGGTGAAGAATCATTTCATTCATTGAATGAAATTCCCTCGGAGTCTGAAGATGCTACTTCTTCATCCGAAGAGGAAACCATGGATCCTGATTGTGTCGTTGGAGACGACGGAAGCCTCCGTCCTCGAAACGAAAAACATCTCCTAGACGACCTTGCTAAACATCAAGAACTCCTTGTCGATAGTCAAAAACTGAATCAAAGCATAAGACGATGCCTGGGGTGGACAGAAAATTTGATCGCTGAAGGTAAAAAGGCTCTCGAATATCAAGTTTACGTTAGTGACATCGAGATTGGGGGTCGAGTACTTGCTCACGACGATGCTGATGCGGAATGGGAAGGCGGCAAGGCCTTATTAAGTCCTACTACGGAAGTGCTCGAATTTCCGGAGGAGAATTGCGTTACTGCCGACGCTATTTTGGCCAATTTGGCGCTGTCGGACAACAATGAAGGGACTAACCAACATTTGCCATGGGATAATTGAGAAGTTGCCTTTTGTTATACATTCCGAGGGATCTCAAATCCGCTTTTTTTTTTCTAGCAATCTTTTGCATAACATGGGGCGACGGGCGTACTCTTCTTTTGGTTATACAAATTCTACACTGCCCGTTTCCTTGACTTTTCTTTCTAGGGTTCACCATCTGCTGGCAACAGGCGTATGCGCAGGACGGGCATTCTAATCCCCTTTTCCGGTTTAGAAAAGCCTAGTCCGTCGGTGGCGGTTGTATTCCCTCGCTTTGATCATTTGCGGCGAAAGTGGTTCATTTATAGGATTCGGATTCCGGCGACATCGACCTTAACGCTACATGCTAAACAAGGCTCATTGTCCTTTTTTTGGACACCTTTCGATCTTTCTGGTTGGGGATTTCTTTTTACTCTTTCCCTCACGATTACTGTATCATTATATACGTTGCATCAGCACATTGCGGAACAAGATACCCATAATTGCGCAGTTCGTTTCCTCTATAATGTTTTGACAAAATTTAAAAAACGATAGAGAATAAAGTGAGCTTCTCTATGCGAAAGACACTACTCTGCCAGCAAATTTTTAACCATCATTGTGATCCGCAACTTGCAGTCTACATGCTGAAGAGAATATAAGGACGAAGAGATCTCGAGAAGTGGAGTCATGCATAGTCCTAAATAAAACGGGATAAGGCCAAAAACACGGCAAAAATGATTATCTCTATAGTGGAATACGCATATGAGTTATATTCAAAGCGAAAAGGAAACGCGAACGCTTAATCTCGTTCTGTCATAATTCGGGAGTACCATCACCCCCCTTAGGATGGAGTCGCTTCTGATGGCGACTCCGGCTTCGTCTTCTTGGATTCTTTCTTCTTTTCGTTCTTGCCTTTCTTCGACATCGCTTCTGCCATTAACTGTTCGAATGCCATGTAATCACCCTCTTCGTCAGGGTCGCGGTCAGCCTAAGGCGACATGTTAGCATAGGTAGGTAACGCAGAAGCCCAAGGCCTGGTCGACAAAGCTACAACATACCTGCTGGAATATTTTCCCACAAACAATGAGCGCTTGAGCACGCTCTATCCTTTTATCCAGTTTGACCGCTTTGTCATTTAGTACTTTTTCACAAACGTCACGCAAGACACTTTGAATCTCGAACTTGCTTCCACGCCAGGCAGCTGCAAGGATCTTCCCAGTGACCCGCTTTTCGTATTCTATCCTTTTCTCGTCCGTCCAATCTTCGCCTCCTTTCTCTTCCAGTTTGGCCATCTCTTCCATGGTCATTTGTGCGTCGAGTGCGGTGGAAATGGTAGCCCATGTTTCCTTTGCTAAGGTTCCCTTATCCTTCAGCCGTGAGAAAAACCCTGATATTCCAAGAAATTTCTGGGATTTGAGAAAGGAGGTGGCTTTTTGGATATAAGTTGTGCCAATGGCATGGAGAATCTCAAGCCCGAAAGATTCCATCTTAAGGTTCTCAACTTCTAACCGCGTTTTCTCTTGAAAGGCAGTCGTGACATCTTGGCCCTTATCCGTTTCCGTCCATATGCTCAAACGATCTATTAGCTTCCTGGAGAGGGTGTCCACGCGTTCCTCTCTTTGCTTTCTTCTTTCAGCTTCGAATGCTGCCAGTCGTTCTCTTTGCTCCTTTGTCAGACCACCTTTCTTCTTCTCTTTCTTCCTGAGCTCCTTTTCTTCTGGGGTCAAGCCGGCGGCATCCATTCTGGCATCCTCCTCCGATTTATCCATGATCGCTTGCTGGCCCCAAACCCGTCGAGGCGTGCTGGTACCAGACTCAGCTTCTGTTGATTTACCCGGTGCGCCAGAAGACGCAGATTCCTTTTCTTTGTCATCGGAAGCGACGTATGGCGGTGGAGGGGAGGTGGCCTGTCCCTGCGGTGGTTGCGCTTGGGCTTCCTTTTCCTTTTCTTCCTGTATATGTAGCTTCTCTTCTGCGGACTCGACTAGTTCGTCTTCCTCCATTTCTTCCATCGTAATATTCATTGTCTGCGTTAAATCTTTCATGAGGGATATTTCCCCAATCAAATCCACAAAAGCATCGCCGCCGAAGATCATGCTGAAAAACTCCGCTGGATCCTCTGTTTTAATTCACATTTATTAGTATCCCGCATTTGCCGAATCGCGGAAGAGAGAAGACGTACCAAATCCACCGCCAGGTATCGCTTGCTCCTTGCCATATTTGTCGTATTGCTTTCGCAGCTGTTCGTCACTCAGGACTTGGTACGCTTCACCGATCTAGAATTCGTTAGATGACTTGATGTTTAGAAAGCAGAGCAAGACAGGGCAATCTTACAGCTTGGAATCTCTCATGAGCTGTCTCATCATCGGGGTTTTTATCTGTGGCTCCTGGTCAACTCCAAACCCCAGAAACAAGAGTAAGGTAGATAATGCGAACCTGGATGGGTCGTGATGGCAAGCTTCCTGTAGGCCTTCTTAATTTCCAGTTCAGTGGCCGTTGGTGGCACACCCAGGACATCATAATATGCAGTGTCCGCTACCATGGTCGCAAAGGGTGAGGTGAGTGGGGGAGGGGTACAACGATATTGAGAATGGTTCGAGGAAGAACAATCGAGATATATGGAATTCACGTCGGTAGATAGATAAGTTAATAGCGTCTTAAAACGCAGACTGATAGGAGTATCTTGTTCAAAAGACGATGGAGGAGAGAACAGGCCGTTGGTAGGCTGCAATATCAGCGGGAAACGGTGGCAGCAAACATCGTCATATGCTCGGCCCAGCTCAAAAATTTCCTTTTTTTTCCCTGCCAGATAGTTAATTGACATGATTGGCTGGAAAGTGGGGTTATGTAATCACAGTGGAGCAACGAGTTTGCAAGCGGTGAAACCCGGCATTTTCATTGAACCTGCTGCGCCACAAGTTTGCATCCTTGTCAAACAGAGAAATCTGAAAAAGTTAGGATGGAAAGACGGGGAGGTCTGAGTTTGAGGTCAACCTCCCAAAAGGTTCCACTTCTCTCTTAATCACACATATGCCTGGCTTGGGGAGAAAGATGTGGAAAGGCTACGCCTTCTTCACCTTCTTTACGCAAACAGCCTCTTGGATGTCCAGATATGTCTAAGCTCAGCAAATACCTTCACCGTAAACTTGATCATCTTCGGGCCAAAGATGGATTGCCTTCGGCGGAGACCTGCTTTTTCCAGCGACTGCCGCTTGAACTGCGTTGTATGATTTACGTTTTCGCATTTGGAGGCAATACGTTGCGCATGGGCTCAGAATGCAATCCCAGGCTACCCAGTGGACGTCATGTGCTCCGCTCTGATCCTTGGTCTCCACGTAACTGGCGCCAGTGGGCCCTCCGGAAGCCAGACGGCACAGACTGGACTCGCTGCTGTATGTATTTTGCATAGCGCTCCGTCTGTCTTGTATCTAGACAAAGTGCCTACTGAATACCTTTTTAGCCAGTTTGGGATGGCTATTAGCATGCCGACAAGCGTATGTGAGATGTCATGTCCACAGTCCACATTTTTTGTTGCTCGCTGAGTAACTATATTTCTCATGTTTCGCCCATCGACTCACTCAAGCACTTCTGTTGTTAACTGAGCGTGGCCTTGAATAACAGATTATACTTTGATGTCTAGTTACCTCGAAACCATTGATATACTCTACTCGAGCAACTCGATTGAGATTCGTGACTCCTCGGTTTTTGTCGATATGCGTCTCTTCATCGGTCCCCAACTAGCTGCTATCAGGTCACTTCATCTGTATTGGATGTTTACACCATCAGAGCAACAGACTTATGACGATCTCTTGTCATCCTTGCCATCTGCTTTCCCTCGACTTAGGAGACTACGCCTTACAATAAAGGGTTTCCGCTACAATATGAGCTCATCGGATGAGAAAGCCGCTTCTTTCCAAAAGTTCCTGCGTCCAATAGATGATATTTTGTGGGAGGCTAAACCTCCAATACAATACTGCGAAATCCAGATCAGAGATATATTCGATCGTTGGTTAGTGCTCCGGCCTGAACTTGGGGAGGAGCCATACGAGCCTCGCGATGTTTCAAACCCTCACCTGAGAACGAAGCGTTGGAGGCTTGTTGATATTTTGCAAAAACGTGACAGCGAACGAGACTTATATTGTCACCTACTTTACTTTAATTAAGTCTTTACAAGCACTCAAGAGTCGAGCAATTAGATGCTCAGCATGGTAGATATGATCAAGCTGGATAGAGATTAAGCAGTTAGGTGAGCCGAAGGCGAGGTTGCCGCTTGTGTTTTACGTTTCTGAACGGGGAGAGTGGGTCCTTGAAACAATCAGCCAATCAGCTCTGCCTAGACGGCGTGGATGAGTAATAAGCTTCAGCGTTCCTGCGCCTCCCCGGACCACGGAACCAAGGGGCCAAGTCCACTACGGTAGTTAGTTTAGCTGGGTAGTTTTCTCTTCGCTAATAAAATTCATTTCCCGGGGCCAAAATTCTTTCTTCCTCCCCCTTCCTCCCTCTCTCTCTCCATCTCTCCCCCCATTTCTCTTCACTTCACCTACCGTGCCCTTTTCCTTTCCTCCCAACAACAAGCTACATTTCGGGGTTAATCTCGTTTAAATTCTTTCCTCTGCTGTACGACACTAGTCCTGTTTTATTCTGCTCTCGTAATTCTCACTGTTAAACCCATTTTCAATTTGATGATCGTCCATTTCCCTCAATCTCAGGAACAGGTTTTACCAAGTGAATACCTCCTGCTGCAACAACACCTCTCTTGAAACATTCTAGACTTCTGGCTTCCTGCAGTCTTGCTAGACAAAATGGTTTCCTTCTCTCAGGCCTTGTATCTTCTCTCACATCCCCAAGAGCTGAGATCAATCATCCAATGGTATTTTCTCCTCACCTTTATCTGGAACACTTCTTTTGCGCATACTGACGCCAGGCAGGAAAGTATGGCATGAGCCTGTCCATACAAAAAACACAAAAAATGAAACAGAAAGCGAAAAGCAATGCTACCACTTCCTCAGACTCACCAGCCGTAGCTTCAGCGCGGTGATCATGGAGCTACACCCAGAGCTACTTCTTCCCGTCTGCCTGTTTTATCTGATTCTTCGTGGTCTAGACACCATCGAAGATGACACCTCTATACCCCTGAAAGTAAAGGAGCCGCTCCTTCGAAATTTTAAGGATTTCTTGGAGGTGGATGGGTGGACTTTCGATGGCAATCGGCCTGAAGAGAAAGACCGTGAACTGCTGGTTCAGTTCCATAACGTTATAACTGAATTTAAGAAGATAAAGCCTGCCTACAAGGTCATCATCAAAGACATCACTGACCGAATGGGCAATGGAATGGCTGACTACTGTCGAAAAGCCGAGCTTGAGACAGTAAATATCACCACGGTGGAAGAATATGACCTTTACTGCTGGTATGTCGCTGGGCTTGTTGGTGAGGGTTTGACGAGATTATTCGTCGAGGCTGGGTTTGCTCGGCCTCAGCTTCTTGAGCGCCCTCAACTCTTCAAGTCCATGGGTCTTTTCCTGCAGAAAACTAATATCATCCGTGATGTACGAGAGGATGAAGACGATAACCGTCGTTTTTGGCCAAAAGAAATTTGGTCGAACCATGTTGACAAGTGGGACGACCTTTTCAAGCCAGAGAATCGTGAGGCTGCCTTGAATTGCAGCGCAGAGATGGTGCTGAACGCCCTTGATCATGCCGATGATTGTCTTTACTATCTAGCTGGCTTAACGGAACAAAGCGTTTTCAACTTCTGTGCCATCCCCCAGTCCATGGCAATTGCGACCCTGGAGTTATGTTTCCGAAACCCAATCATGTTTGACCGTAACGTCAAGATTACAAAGGGTCTGGCCTGTCGATTAATGTGGCAATCAACTCAGAATGTTCGCATCGTCTGTGATGTTTTTCGTCAATATGCCCGGGCAGTCCACAAGAAGAACACGCCGAGGGATCCCAACTTCCTCAAGGTTAGCATGACGTGTGGAAAGGTCGGTTTTCCTTTTTTTTTGTCTCGCTTCAGCATTTAAGGGGTGACTGTATAGCTGATTCCATGCAGATCGAAAAGTTCATCGAATCGATCTTCCCAACCCAATCTTTGGAAGATGCGCAGCGCAGAGTAAACAACGAGAAATCTGTTGGAGATACTAAGAAAGCTGCCGAAACTGCCGAAGCTACACGGGATACTATTTACATCGTGGCATCGCTTTTCGGCATGATATTGGTTCTCTCTTTCTTGATGGTAGGTCGTTGGATTACCCATGTACCACTCTTGGTACCCCCCCGCTGACTCAGATTATGCAGTTTGGTGCCGCTTGGATGATGGGTGCGCGGTTTGATCTAGCATTCCAGGAACTTAAGAAAGGCAACTTTCTCCCGCAACAACCTCCCCACAGGCATGGGGAGCTATGACTCCTCTTGGACCGAGCCGTTGATGCATCTTGTTAAGTCATGCACTAAATTCGATTCTTCTGGTGCCAGTTTCTGGTAAATATTATGGTATTAATCTTAATTACCCCATAGGCTGCTGATGTTTGAACAACTTGTACGATTACTACTAATAATATGACGAATACCCTGTGTTATGGTCAGTGTGCAATTCACTGCCCCTCGTGCGTTACTTGAATTTATTCTGTTTTACAGAACAACCAGCACTGATGTCAAATTGCAATCCAACCTATTCAATGGTTGTGGTTGTGCCGAAGATGTGCTGAGAGCAACAAGCTGTTGCATATAAATGTGACAAGCAGGCCGGACGTACTGGATATCCGTCCCACTGCTGCCAGTTATCTCTGGTTGCAGAATGGCGTGTCTCTATTGAAGATTCGGAAACATCCTTTAGTCTTAACCCTGGCTGTAGGGGTTTGGGCTTCCAATAGCCGACGATACCTTGCATTCAACTAGTGAACTTCAAATCTTGAACATTTTCTTCACACACCTAGCTCTGTAGCTCTGTAGGCATTTTTCTCTTTTGCGCCCTGGTTTCCCAATTCTCCTTTACAAAGTATGAAAGGCACCCGAAAAGCTTCAACACCTTAAAATGTCAGTCGAGTTTCAGGTTTGAATTCCCGGCCGGAAGGTGGGGGATCCCTGCTCCCCCTCCGGAATCGAACCTTTTGAATGCAGTGGTACCCTTCCCAGCCCTGGGGGAACGGACGTTCCTATATTGCCGACTCGGAACTGGAAGTTTCTGATCCACCTGATGTAAACGACCGTAATACCATAACAAACGACCAGCGTTACCGTTATGTCGGGTACCTGTTCCTTGGAGATATACTCTCTACCTAACTTATGCATCAGTAGTTACGCATAACTAGTTAAAGTGAATCACGAAGCATGTATGTACTGAGATGTGATTTCTACCTATATTTGGCGGGTTTTCGGATGCGGGCTAGTGGTCCAGTGACAAAGGCAAAAAGGAAGCTTGGTGTTGCGCTTAGTGGAACTTGTGCTGGACTCTTACCGCAGTTAAAAGCCCCGCATCTGGTTTGTGTCTCGATTAAGCAGCATTTTCGGTTGGGCTCATGAATATAAATGCGGTATCCGTACGGAGTAGTTACAATACGATGAGAACCGCTAGCGCCAAAACAGTCGGCGGGACAGCAGTGGAGAGGGGGACTAGCCCAAAGTCAGCAAAGCTCCGATCACCCCAACTCCGGTCGAGGAACATCCGCCGGTCTGACATTCTCGCCCAACGCTCCGCTACCAGCCCTTTTTTTTTTTTTTTTGTTGTTTTCTCATAGCGTTCCTTCGCGCTCAGTTCTAGATCCACGGTCGAAGGATAAAAACAGAAGAGCTATCTCCGTATGAGTGAGGTTTCTCTCCCACAGCCGGCACCGCCATCGACAACAGCTGCCGTGCCTAATAATGCTCCTTCTGGCAAGGCTGGCGAAAGCCCGCCACGTCTTCGAGCAGCCTCCGCTTGCGTAGCATGTAACAAGAAGAAGGTATGCATCTCTGGGACGGAGTCACTGGCTGGTTGAATAGCAGATGGGAAATTTTGAACTTGTTAGGTGCTAATTGCATGGTATTTTCTGGATAGATACGGTGCATATATCCCGAAGCCAGTTCGCAATGCCTGAACTGTGCAAGGAATCACTGGACTTGCTCGTGGGTTTCCTTTTCCCTTTCCTCCATGTATCTGGCTCCGTTGCTGTATTTTAGGAATTAATGCTCACATTTTTCATAGACCTCGAGAGCGAAAACGGAAGCGTCGAAAAACCGCCGCGGAACGCGAAGACGTTGTACCGGCGTCCACGGCACTCAGCAAAGCGGAGATAAGACACGGAACTCCTGGACTTGGACCTCCTCGACGACCAAACTGGGATTCTGGGCTTTTGCAGTGGGATCAACCCCGCTCAATCATAGCTGACGGGCACCTTTCGCTTCCGTCGGAGTCGTCAGCCGGTGCAGGGGCATCGGCCCAGAACCAAACCCCTCCAACCTCTGCAGTTCACGAATCGGATACGTCCATCCTTTACCCAAACACGGCGCCGTCTGGATTTGCTCGACCGTCACAACCGGCTCAGGAGTCGCGTCCTTACGGCCCGAGTACTCCAAACTCTACCTTCCTGGGCCGTTCTGAATATATCCGTGGGGAAGTTCCATTCAGTGAGGATCGAGCAAAGGCTTACCCTGCCGTGGCCACGGAGTCGCTTACTGAAGAAGACCTCAGAGTTCTTCACCTGCAACATGCGTTTGATCTTCCGCCCCGGGCGGTCCGGGAGGGACTTATAGACACTTTCATGAAGCGATGCTCGCCGTGGATGCCGATCGTAGAAAGGAGCTGGCTCACAGAGCGTAATGGGCATCAACCATCTATTTTATTGCTTCAGGCTGTTTTTCTAGCTGCAAGTAGAGTCTCCTCGGCGCCAGCTGTAACTGCTTATGCCTCGTCGAATGAATTTTATCGTCGGGCAAGAGCATTATTTTGGTCTGGCTACGAGAAGAATACGATCACTGTTATCACTGCTGTGTGTATCTTGCATTGGTATAATCCCGAGGGCCCGGAACACGTGTCTATTAATACGAGCGGATTCTGGAATCGGATTGGGGTTGGTCTAGCCTATCAGATAGGGCTGCACAGGGAACCACCGCCGGGCCGAGATGCACCACTACGGAGGAGGCTGTGGTGGACTTTATACGTAAGTGCCTCACTTACTACTACTAATCAGGATTGCACTCGCTTTCAATGCTACTCGCAAATAACTAACCCTCGGATACAGGCCCGGGACTGTCTAATATCTGCAGGACACGGTCGTCCCCGTGCTATTAATCCGGATGACAGCGAAGTGAAACCTTTGACTCCGGAGGATTTCTATGGCAGTAGTTCGAATGGGCAACTTTTCATCGCATATGTGGAAATCTCAGCTCTCTTGGGAGAGCTCACACAATGCTGCTGTCGGCGTAATTTATCGCGGCAGCAGCGGGTAAATCTTGAGAATGCCCTGTACCGGTGGACTCGAGAATTACCAGAGCCTCTTCGCCTGTTTCGAAGATATACTCCGACAGAGGGCACACCTGCGCATAGGCTTGTGTTGATGCCTTATAATTTTGAAGCTCGTCAGCTGCATGTCCCGTACTTCATCACTCTCGCAATCCTTTATCGGCCAACATCGTCATCGAACCCGCCGTCAGCGGCCGCAATTCTTGCATCATCTTTCATTGCTGGCATTTTCGAAGACTTTTTGGCGCGTGACGAGATTCGTTTCCTCGGTCCGATCTTCACATTCTATCTCCTGGCAGCTGGAGTACGGCTCTTATCGTGTTTTCCCTATCCACATTTATGGGAGAGAGCGGAGCAGGATCTCCGCATCATTTATAACTCTCAAAAGGAACTGGCAAAGCGCTGGCCTTCGGCTATCGGCAGCTTAAAGACTATGCAGAGCATGCTTGATGACGCCCCGAAAGCTGTTAGACCGGCAGAACGACCACAACCAACTCCATTGACGCCAGACCAACAAGCATGCTTCAGTGGTTTTGGAACAGACCTATGCCGTCTTGGTGGCGTTATGTTGGTTAACTACCCGCATGAGCTGGTAGAATCCGGCCGATTGGAAGATGACCAATATGCTCGAACAGTTTCAGACATGATGACGGCAGGTATTCTGGCAGAGTTGAAGACGCCCATGGACGCCGCGGCTGCACTAGAAGAGTACCTTCCACTTGCAACGGTAGTTGATCATAATACCCAGGTGGCTATGGGAGGCGAAGCAAACGAAATAACGGAAGATGTGATGTACAATCAATATGAAGGCATTGGGAATTGGCTCTTGAGAGAGTGGGACTGGAATAGTGACATCGCATGGTGAAGCGCACACTTCACGAAAGGTGGGCCCCATTTGAATGGCTCCCAGAAGCGCACGGTCCACCTCGGCGTATGTTAACTCTATGACTAATCCGCCAAGGTCCGGTCAACGTGATCTCGCGGCAGTTCCTCCATCGGTATTCGGCTGTTCTGTTGTGTTTCGGGCCGTGGATGTCTTGTTATCAAAGCTATCCCAGACGTCCCGCCAAGAGGAGTCCATGCGCGGGGGTAAATAGCAGAGCCAACATCCGCACGCTCATCCCATGAGCCTTCATATTCCGATCTCTTCGGAAGTGAATTTGAGACTCTGATATTCTACCACTAGGCCCCGTCACAATGACAGATATTCCCAAGTTTCGCAATCTCAGTCTTACTCGACATGGCAATGTCTTTGTCATCACGATGCAAAAGCCTCCGGAGAACAGGCTGAACTCGTGGTATTGCCAGGAGATCATCAGGGCGTTCCGCACGGTGCAACAGCTTTTGGGCCCAGACTCCGAAGGAGCGGTGATTACGAGAGGAAATGACACAAAGTTCTGGTGTACAGTATGTTCGCCAGACGCCGTGTCGTGGTCCACAAACTAATTCAACCTGCGTTTGTTCTCCAGGGTCTTGAACTAGAAGAACAGGATACGAATCCCTTTGCGAATACCGACGGCTTCTATCCCGTAAGTTCTGCATATTGGTTAGTAAATCTCTCATGCGTACATCTAATGATAGCCGAAAAAAGATGCTATACGCGATCCTTGATTTTCCATATCCAACCATCGCCCTTTTGACTGGCCACACATTTGGTGGCGCATGTCCTTTCGCGCTCTGCCATGACTACCGAGTCATGAACTCCAAACGTGGCTTTATTTCCATGCCACCCGTCAACTTAGGCCTACATTTTGATGGCATCGGTGCCTTGCCACGCCTCAAGCTGGGCCCAAGGGTTGCGCGGAAAATGCTGCTGGAAGCCCATCGATGGACGGGCAAAGAGGCATTGGAGGATGGAATTGTGGACGCGATCGCAGAACCGGAGAAGATGCTTGATGTTGCGATTGAACTGGCGGAGAAGTGGGCACCAAAGGCGAAAATGGGGTAAGACTTGTGTCCCTAGGTAAACTGATGTTTCTGAAATCGTGTGCTAATACAGTGTGGCCTTGATAGGGTGTATGGTGTTCTGCGAGCTGAGCTT
The DNA here is from genome assembly GCA_001430945.1 of Amauroascus niger. Taxonomy (NCBI): domain Eukaryota; kingdom Fungi; phylum Ascomycota; class Eurotiomycetes; order Onygenales; family Onygenaceae; genus Amauroascus; species Amauroascus niger. Next base: position 18,658 of record LJPK01003313.1, read on the forward strand.
TGGGGAGAAGCGATTAAGAAGTTTCAGCGGATAAGTTATGTACATAGTCGCGAGACGAGTACAGCGGCGAAGGTTAAGATTTAAGATGCTTTCGTATATATGGATCATTTAGAATCCAAATCAATAATTCTGCTAAAAGCAGTGAGCGCTACACAGACTCTGAACTGACCAATAAATGCATGAATTTGAATGTCAAAACCATCTATGCTCCTGAACAATTAGTAAATATATACTCCATACAGTCATTGGATTCATGAAGCGAGCAAGGTCCTACTGATCACCGAGGCTAAAATGAGAAGCTTTGGATGTGAGTATAATAGCAAAATGATATCTATGATGATTTAAACAACAGAATTTATTCTTGGAACACAAACAGTGCTCATTACCATTAACTTGGGTCAAAAAAGGTCCAGTGTTCACCACTCAGGAACTGATGATTCATGACACCATACATACATACAGTGGTTACATGCTGACGACGTGGACCTGGAGGAACCATTTAGTTACAGTTTTACCTCAACCTGTCCGCCCGCCTTTGCCTCCTTCTCCCAAACCTGCACCATCACATCATTCTTATAATTAACAGGGAAGAATTCTGGACCCAAGGACCTCTTCACCACCTTTCCAGTGGCACTCTTAGGTAGCTCTCCCTCCACAATCCTCAATACCGTGGGCATCTTATACCCAGCTAACCTCACCCTCAAATCCCTTCTTAGATCATGTATGCTTAATTCCACTCCCACGCCACCATTTCCTGTGCAACAATAAATCTTCTGATCATCTCGCAACGTCACTGCAGCGGCAATGCGTTGGCCGTATTCCTCATCATCCAGACCGACGACCATCACTTCGCCAACGTATGGCAAAGACAGAACCTCCCGCTCTACGTCCAATGCAGAGATTTTATACCCTCCAGACTTCAAAATGTCGATGGACGACCGCCCCATAATAAAATAATTGCTCCCCTCCCGACGGGCTATATCGCCTGTTTTAAAGTACCCTTCTGCGTCATGCGCCGCCGCTGTGGCAGCGGGATCGTGCAGGTATTTTGCAAACATCCAGGGACTTTTCACCAAGATCTCACCCTCGTCGCCATTGCTGAGTTTGACGGTAACACCGGGCGCGGGCTGGCCGACGCTTTCTGCGGGTACGTTCTCACAATCCAGCGGTGTCTTGAAAATAGCTCCTGCCTCTGTCGACCCATACCTCGTCAAAATCCGACGCTTTCCACCTAGTATCCCGCTCCAGAAGTTCTGCACGGGCTCTGGTAGCGCTGACGTGCCGCAAAGGAGGATTCTCAGCCCCCTGGCGCCGCCAATATAGCTATCTACCTCTTGTCTGGACAAAACGCCAAGTTTTTGCTCATAGTATCGCATCATGCGCATGTATATTGTCGGCACGCCGGAAAACACGCTCACACCTCCTCGCTTCCATCGTTCCCATAGCCAAGGAACATCCACGCTGCCGCTGCGGAATTCGACGCAGGCACCTGCAAAGATGTAAGGAAGGAAATTGATCCCCACGCCGGTCGCATGGTGCACGGGTAGCACATGCAAAATCACGTCAGACTCCGTGATTTTGAAGTGGTCAATGATTTCCTGAGAGCAATCGTGCAAGAAGGCGCGTTTCATTACCGCACCTTTGGGTGGTCCGGTGGTGCCAGAAGTGAATATTACAACAGCAGGGCCATTGTCATCGAGGTATCGACCGGTGCACAGAGCAATTTGTTCGCGCTGTAAGGGACCGGGCTGAAGGTGCGTCGCGATGAGGATGCAGGTGATGCGAATGTCTTTCTCGGCCTTGACGTATTTGCTCAACGAATCACCGAGATTCTGACCAGCACTGGAAGCAAGGACAGCCACACACTGAGCTTTGAGCACGAAGTAAGATGCCTCGTGAATAGGGAGATGTAAAGCTGTTGGTATCCAATTAACATTCTCCTTCCCTCCAACCAACCTGGACCTCCATGTAAACGCATGGTTTTGGAAAGGAATTAAGTAGAACTTACTCAACGGTACCACCGCCGCCCCCAGTGCCACAATAGCCGCGAATCCAACGGCATACTCATACCCTCCTGCCGCCAACAGTCCAACATACACTTCCTTTCCTTCTCTCAGCTCCCTAGCCGTTTTCTCCCCGAAGCTCGCGCGCAATGCATTTCTAAGGGCAAGTACATCGGTGAGAAATTGAAGATATGTTTTCTCGACTCCAAGGTTCACATCTCTGACAGCCGTACGCGGTGGCCTGCGGTGCGCATACCGAGCCAGCCGGGAAAAGAAAGGCGATAAAGGAAGGATAGTATCTCCTTCGTGGGGAGGAATGAAGGATGTTCGGTCAAACTCCATGAGAAGATGGGGATTGGTTCGATTAATTAGTTAACTAATTAAACGGTCTTTCTTTTAGGCCCTTCTGATGTCGATTTTTTTTCTCTTAAAAAAATAACATCGGCAAGAGAGAATACCGTGCTTTTCGCTGACAGCATAGTTACACTTGTCGGCTCGCAGCCCATGTTTGCGCAGTAAGCGCCCGCTTTCCCGTACTGCAAATGCACCTTCCAAGGCAGCCGAACTCGGCAGTTCGGGCCTCGTAATCTGGGCATGAACAAAGACCGGGGTGTTCTGCTGCCATTTCGGAAGTCCCGAAACTCTCGGCAATCCGGTGATTGGTTATGTAAGAGGCGACAAGGGTTTGCCGCTCGTCTCTCTCGACGAATATGCGACTCTCCCAAGGTGACTAATGATAAGAAAATATTGACACCAAGGAAATGAGCAAAAGTGTTTGGTTTTTCCAAATTTTAATCAAAAATGTCTATCACCCCGAATATTAAGCAGCTATCCCGCCTGCAACCGAGTAATACACTTTGCTCTCAGAAAATTCACGCCGAAATGAAAGAAAAGAAAGGAAATGAGGCTGGAATGAGATCGCACGCTAATCAGTACAAACAGAGTGGTATATTAGTGCGAGATCAAGCTTGAACAAGAAAACCCAAATGCAAATGAAAGAGGAATAAGAACGTATGGTGGTATCTCTAGGCAGACAGGTTCAATCTAGGCTTTTGATTTGTCGGCAATAATTTCGTATGCACTCGCTTTCATACTGCGAGGTCGGCTTCGGGGATATGCCGCCGTTCCAGTGTGCGAATTGATACTGTATTCGGGAAGGATCCCATCATCCAAAAATTCAAACTGAGTTGACGGGCGGGTCGCGTGGAGAGTTTCCAGAATGTCCTCGCTCCATAATCCCGTGCAGCTATTGCCAACCAGCTGGTAGTACGGGTTGAGGAGGCCGCATATTGAGTCAAGATCAATGTATCGGATCCGCATGAACTGTATGGCCGTCAGAGAATCGAGGGACTTCACGGCAGCAATAATTAACTTCTCAAATGAATTGATGAATGCCATATTGGTGATTCCAGAAAGGTCGCCGAAAAGATTAATATTGCCCTCCGGCTTGGATTGTTCGCAACAACAGGCTTTCACCACCAGATCAATGGCCTTTAATCTTGACCTAACCTCGCTTTTTATTGTGGCGTTACGTGCGGTGGTGAACAAAGCGGAGCAAACCTTGCCAGTAAACGTCAGTGATTCAAGTTGAGGGATAATATCTCCTAACAGCCGGCATAAATGGCGGTCTACGAAAGGTCCGCCTAAAAATCCGGACTGGGAATTGGTTTTGCTGCAGAAGCCCTCGAGGCTGATACTGAGGCGGCTAAGTCCTGGTGGGAGCGTTTTTAAGATTTTTGATATTGTGATTTGTGCTTCACGTTTCGGCTTCGCATAAGTGCAATTCCATTCCCGGATATTGGGCAGCGCATAGGCAACGTTGCGCCAATGGTCATAGTCCCGCATGATGTTCCATGCGCCTCTCATGATGAAAGTCTGTATATTCGGCAACGCTTCTAAACGCTGATCATGTGTCGAATCGTTACAAAAGTGCTTAATCATGGGAGGCTTCTTGCAATGGCCGCCTTCCAAAGTGAGCATCTTGGCATCTGGGAAGAAACACGCGACGTGGTAGAAAATCTGCTGTAAGGTAGCATTGCGGTTAGCAAATCTAAAGTTGTGATTCGTACGGCCATGCTCTATGCCGTCAGTAACGGCTTGCAGCAACGCAACAGAATCGGCAGGCGGCTGGCTTTCTCCAACACTGATTTCTCGACGTCCTAACTGCAGAACATGTGGCTTGGGAAGTCGGTCGCCCCAGACAGGAACCCATATCTCAATATGACGGACATATGGACCGAGGTATTGGCGAGAGCTGAACCATTCAGCGCTTTCTTGAAGGCCGTCGGTCGTGCCCTTTACTTGAACTGGATGGAATTTAGCTTCCACAAGAGACAAAAAGCTAAGTTGCTAACAAAAGGGTATACTGACTATGTCGATATATTCTTTCTTGCACAAGGGGCCTCCACGTTCGCGAAACAAGCGCAAGGTCAGACAGGGCTTTTCTGCGTGGATGGCGGAGGGTTCTGCTCCAACTGGACGCTGTCGATGATGCCGGAGTGACTGACGCAAGAGCGGCGCCCCTCACACCGAACAAATGATCCAAAATGGCCTCATGGATCTCTGTTGGGAGGTCTTCGAACTGTAACGGCGTAGAATGGAGGTCTGACATCTCCAACTCAACTGAAATGGGTTGCGGAAGCTCAAACGAGGTGCATGTCTCCGCAAGGTGTTGTTCAAGGCATATGGAAGAGGGAGATTTAGATAAAGGGTTGATGGCGATTAAATTAGAAGGCGAGACGGCGGAGAGCATCATTTCAGCCTTGCTGGTCCGTTGGGCATCGATTGGGGAGAGCGGGCAAACAGGGCTGTTGGGAAACGAAGGGAGTTTATGACACGATCTAGCTGTCCCAGCTCATTCTACATTAGCAAACGGACGTAGTTCCCACGGTTTGTTTCCTAGCCTTGAACAGATCTAGAGATCGGCGTCAATCGCGGGCCTCCTGGTGCCGGGCTCAGCGCTTACCGTGTCTGCACTCTTTTTTGTTCGAGAAAGGAGCAGCGAGTACCGATGAGGCTATGCGCAATGGTGACTATCGTAAAACCAAAACCAGGAGCTTGTAAGGAAGACACCTGCGGATGCCAAAGTGCCAAAGAGGAGCGTATGAGGGTTATCATCAACGGGGGGGGAAGGGGGTGTTGCGGGATCCAACGAGGCAAAGAAGAGAAGGGAAATGAGGGCACAGGGAGCTCTCAAAGAGACAAAGGTAGTTAACTAGTTAAGCGAAAGAATCAAACGGGCCTCCAGGGACGAAGTTCTCTTGTGCAGATGAGCAAGTGAGACTGACGGCGAAACCGAAGAGAAAGGGGGGAAGAAGAGTGGATGACGATGACTGGCGGGCGGTGGAGGGAAAAGGCTGTGCGTGGCTTGTGTGGGTGTGTGGATGAGGTGAGGTGAAGACCAACCATGGGTGAAGGTTGAAAGGGGAGCCTGGGGGCCGCTTGAAGGGGGAGAGGCGGGCTTGGCGGCCAGATTCCACGGTAGGGTGCTATAGTGTAGCCTGGTAGCGGTCTGATGGCCAGGCGTGGCTGCTGATTGGCTGTAATTTATAAACTAGTTTTATTTTACGAGACGAGGTATGTATCAATACATTCAGGTTTCTTGTTCAGGAACAACGATGGAGTGCCCTTTTGGCTCTTGATATCTCTCGGGTTATATTATTTACACTCTGAGATCATTGGAGAGATAGTTATGTACAGGGTATATGACTTCACAGGTGAGGGATATACTCTGACCACTGAACCGTTTGGTATAAACCGGCCTCTGCCTTTCTCAGGCTTATGAAAGCCTCGACAACGATGAACCCTCGCGCTGCGATATAGTGAAGGAGGATGATCTGCCCAAGCAGGATGACTGGATCCCAAACATGGCACATCCGTGTTCTGATGTCCGGCTGCTGCCACCAGACTACAAGCACCGCCGAGAATGTCATGATAAACAAACACGATCCATACCACAAAGCGCCTTCCACCGCAGTGGGAAAGGCAAAGTTGACGGTCGACATGTGGACAGCCCCGTAGCAGATAGCGAGGAGTGACACAGCAAGCAGCTCGATCCCTCGCCCTGTCTCCCGTGAACCCCCCGAAAATTGAAGATTCGGCAGAGAATCAGTGACAAAGTCTCGATTCTCATCATAGAAGATATCTTTGCCGAACCCAGCAATCTTCTCAAGCTCTGGGTATTTGCGAATTGCGTTCGCAGCCAGCGCCCATCGCCGTGCATCTTTAGCCGATAATTCGCGTCGAACATTGCCAGAGGGAAATATGTACTCTTTGAAACCAAACCCAGAGAGAGAATCGAATTCATTCTTGCCAAGCTGTAAAGTTTTGCCGCTCTGCGAACGCGGCAGTAAAACCGGGGCTCGGGGAGCAGGTTCTTGTGTGCTCATATGGAGTGCGTCTTCCACACCACGCCTGGGGTGCAGCATTGAAATCTCGTCGGGTATCCTAGAGCGCCCTCCTGCTGTGGCCGAGGACTCAAATACCAACCAAGAGGATTCAGCCGAGTCTTTATGTTCTGGGATAAGTCCAAGACCAGGCGTAAGCATCGTCATGTAGGCGAGAATCTCATCATATTCGGCGGCATAGAGCTCTACCGGATCCCTGACTTCCAGAGGCTTCTTGAACCAAAAAATATACATCATCAAGGCGCAAATAACATGAACTACGGTGTGGATCTCTAGCAGTGATATGGGAAGAGAGCCGTGTTTGCGCGCTATGCACTGAAGCACGAGCCAAGTTGTTTGAAAAATGACGAGGCCTTTCCCCAGAAGGTCAGCTTTGCTTTTGTCCTCAATCGCCTGGCGTGTGATTGTCGGAGCACGCTTCAAACAGCCCAGCAGCCACATGCCTGCTGGCGTGACGAGAAGGCGGTTATGATAATCTGAAAATCCCGATGCGTCAAAAGCCACACCGCCCATGACCACGAAGAATCCTTCGACTAAGCTCCAACTACGCTTCTGCACGTCCCAATAACCCATTAGCCATGAATGCGCGCTTCGTCTAGAGGGATATCACTTCCTTACAGTTGGCTCTTCGAAACCCCGATCCAATTGTTGCATCTCCAAGTCAACCTTTTTACCGGAAACCTTCAATCTCCGAAAATCGCAACTGTTAACACGGACATGGTTCCAACATAGGAGAGGGAAGCAGAATATCACAAGAAATTAGACCAGCTGGACAACTGACTTGCTTGGGCATCCTCGTCGTTCTTCTTCCCGCTTTCTCAAAGTAATTCGGGTCCGGCGTGTTAGCCTGATCCCTAACCAGGCGTGCTTTCCACCACTGGCTGAGAGCAACATAGAGGACGATCTCGGGAGCAAATAGGCCGCAGATCATCCATTTTATCTTCCTTAGAAGGTGATCCCGTTCTTTTTGGCCAGGTCTCGGGACATTCAGATGAAGAGCCGTCGAAATGCATAATGCCAAAGTAAAAATGCAGCTGTAGAGTAGAGTCCATGTGCCGCGTGTTTGAGGAGACGGCATCCAGCTGATCGTGGAGTTGTCGTGAATAGCGGTGGTCGAATCCATCTCTAAGAGCCGCACGTTTTGGTGAATACCAGGCGTAACTAATCCAACAACTAAAATAGCTCCAGCATCGAATCTCTGCGTCACAAACAACGAATGCCTGAAGAACCGTCAGCGTGGAAATGGGCGGTCGGTATTACTGTCTTCGTCGTGTGGTTGTCATTTTGCAAAAGCAGTCAGTAGCTGCTCGGCCGTCTCGTTTTTGCAGAGCCGGTCGTAAACGGCCTCTGATTTGTTTGAGAAAAGCCTGAAAGATTAACTATTCTTTTTGTGCCTCTGGGCTTCTGCGGGGCAGCTTCGATATTGCAGAACCCCTTGGGTAACTATGCATGTCGTGTTGAAATCAAGCACCATTGGCTCGCGTGACGTGTCAACGAGCCATCTCGTCTCAGCCTTGCGCTCGGCTTCACATCCCGCGGACGGCTCGTCAAGCCCGAAGGGCCCTTTTAAAGGAGAGGTCCGTTTTGCACCGATGGAGGAAGTACGTTTAGTTCTCGACTCCAAGTCTAAACAAGGGCTGTGCATACAAAATCCGCTGTTCAATGGCCACTGCACAAGAATTTGATCCGAGACTACTGCCGACCTCTGGTTGGAACAAACAGCCCAGCAGTGGTTCTCGCAATCGGTTTCCCACATTGTTGGAAGTTCTTTGTCGACAGAGCCATCCTCCGGTCGATCTTTTCTCCTTTTACGTCTTCCTACGAGATCGAGAAAAAAAAGCCGATTATCTGGACTTTTGGTCAGCAATTTTTTGCATGCCAGGGGTATAGTTCTGGCTGTCCTTCGCTAACTGAATATGATGCAGGCTCGATGTTTCCCAACACGAAGTCCTATGTCGCAACTACTCCCGCCAACTTGCGCAGGACGAACGTCGGCCATCCGCTGATAGCGATGACGGGTCGTTGGAAAGTTCTGCTCTTCCTGTTTCGAGGGGAGATATTAGAAATTCAGCTCAAAGGATCCTGTACATGTATCTCCTTGAAGGCGCAGAAAGGAACATCGCCTTGCCGCCAAGCATAGTTGATGTCGTTAATTCTGCCGTTGAAAAAGAAGACCGAGGTGATGCCCAGGTTTTCAGCCAGGCCAAAGACCACGTCTTCGGAATCATGGAAAAGGATCCGTACCCTCGGTTTTTGCAATCCCGGGCTGTTGGCAACATTGTGTCAACCAATAAACAAATCCGACTGTCCATTGGATTACTGTGTATGCTGGGTGGTTTCTGGTCCTCCTTCATAACCGCGATTTTGGGCTATTCCCGCACGGTTCGCTGTTGGGTAAGGCATCCCTACCCCATTCGTAGGCTGAGGCTAAAGCGAGTAATACGTAGCCGATACTTCCATTCACCGTCGGCGTTTATACTACCATCTCATCTTTTTATAGCCTTGATCCGATTCTCGCTCTCCTCGGTTACAGTGAGCTTACCTTCATGGGTTATTCACACATTGAAGAGCATTTTGTCCGCTCGCTCCTTCAGAAGCGTGCCCTGTTCGTCCTGATCCAGTTCGTTATAATCGACGCGGCATTCTGCTCGCTTTTTATTTTTGTGCCTGAAAGGCGGCTATGACCCAACCAATGCACATGCCTGAAGTTGATGGAGCCTTCATCACGTCTTTTTGCCCGCACTAAATACTCAACTGTGGTGGCAAACAGGTTAAGCAGTTATCCAGCATATAATCCTCTGGAAAATTGAGCCATTCTAAGGAACCGGAGGCTCAAAGTGGGATTAGCATCAGGATTTTAAGGAAATTAAATTCGGAAATCTAGGGAGTTCAGCCGGGGACATAACACCGGGTCTCGGAGGATTCGTTCAGGAATTGAGGGAACCTCAATGTGGAAACCGAGGACCTATTAATGTGGAATACGTAGAGAGTACCATTAATTTGGGGCCGTTAGATAGTCGTATAGCTTGTTCACTGACATCAAAGTTCATCCAGCTATGGACTCAGCAAGCACTTAGCGCTTCACGCTCTGATCACTGAATCAGAAGTCAGGAATGTGAACAAGAGATTATACCAGTATCAAGCATACTTTCAAAAGGAAATGTCAGTTTTTGGTATGAGCCGGGCAGTATGAGCTCCCAGTTGTTTTTTGTGGTTCGGCAAGGGAATCTTACCAAATTGATCTCTTAAAGATTTTCATTTCGATGACTGTAGCATACATTGCAAGCTCACCGGTGTACCAACGCCTTGCCATCTATTGTACATAAGGAAGGTTTTGCCTTTATTGATCGCTTTTCTTTTGATGGCCCTGTTGTACTTCAATCCCACAAGACATGTCGCCCCGATGTTTCCCGACATCTGTTACAATGATACCCAGGATCCATACATTAACAGTAAAGAATACCAAGCAGGCAACAAACAAGCCCGGCATAAAAGTAGAAACACCCAAAAATTCCAACTTGAAACCTTGCCGAAGCCAGAGTGCCTAGACAGACATGTCAGTTAGTTCCAGGTCATAAGAACTGAAAAGGTGGCATTCGTGACACAATACTTACCTGCGCGGCAACCCATAACGTTGTAGCAACAAGTCCGAGAATAGGGCGCGCGACCAGCGATGAATATGGAAGGTAGAGCGGAAGAAATATGATGTACCACAGAAAATACTGCTCGATGAGGTTAGCGATGACCACTCCTCAAGGGAGGATTAGCGAAAGAACCTACCTGACTAGTGCACACTTTATTGAACGCCACAAACGCAAAGGTCTGAGCGAGCATACTTCCAGCAAGATCCTTCTTTGCTAGCACTAGAGGTATCAAGAGAGCAGATAAACCGAGTTGTGGAACAAACGCAAGCGATTCGAGATTCCTCCGGGTGATGCCCTTCGCGACATCCGATGACGATAAGTAGAGTAAAATGTTGTATGGTGAAAAGTTGTGTCGATGATCCACGCGGGTTAGATGGTGCAAGTAGGTATGCTGCATGAAAGGAAATCCGTAGACCATATACATCGTGACATTCAACGCCAAAAACACCGTCAAGGCAGTCAAAGTGAGCGTAAGTCGTTCCGCCGTAAAGAACCGCAAAGCCCGGGTCGCCAACCCAGACTCTCCGCTTCCAGTTTTAACCAATTTTCCACGCTCTTCATACTCTTCCCGGCCATCCAGGTACCAGATGATTGCTGGTCCGTAGATGAACGGATAAATCTTAAAATGCACAGCCAACCCCAACAAGCACCCCGCTAGAACCACCCTCCTCTGCAAAACCGCCCATAGCAACGCAGTAACCATAACTCCCAGCAGCCCTTCCGAGCTCCCTCTCGTACTGATCGTTGCTACCATAGGATTCAGCAACCAGATGCTCGCATACTTCAACGCACGAGTGCTGTCCATGCCCTGATGCTTGCTTAAAACCCGCACGATCAACCATCCCGCAACAATATCCGCAAGCGAGAACAACGCCTTGCCAAACGAGAACCACATGCTACTCAGCAGCCCGGAACCAGCCCACGCGGTTGGCACAAGTAACCAAGCGAGTAGAGGAGTGTATCTATACGTGGCCCTGTCATAGGGCGACTGACCCCTTGACACGAACCTCGCAGCATCGGTAAAAACATAGTAATCGATATCGGTGTATTTCATGGCAGAATAAGCATCTTGATAGAGCCCGTAGAAGAGTAGGACTACGCGCAATGTAACTGCGGCAGTAAATACCCGAGACTGTGATGCAAAGAATGATGATGCCGGTGCCATTGAGAACGAGTTGACCACCAGGTATATGGCACCGTAGAATGATGGCAGCCTTCTCAATCAAAGCAAACGAGGATGTCTTTCAATTGTAAGTAGAACACGCCGTTAGTTTTTCTGCTTTCGATTGTAGAAAAAAGCTTTGACAAGGATCATAGGGCCACTTTTCGGCTGGCCATCGCCACGCCGGAGACAAAGAATTGGCAAATCGAGAATTAATGAACCAAGTAAGAGGGGTGCAATTGAACAGCCGTATGTTTGAAGCCGGACTGATCGTTGCACTCTGGAATTGGAAATCGCACGTTGTTGTCTCCTGGGATGACTAATCACATGCTTGATTCAAATAGGAGCTTCAAGTTCTTTCCTATGGCGCAATTATAGGTAAGGAGTTCACTTGCGCATGAAGCTGTGTTCTACTTCTTAAACCCTTGAATTTCGAGTGGATATCCTCTTACTTCCATGTAAATGATCTTCAAAGGCTGACTACATTGCAGATTTTGAAACCGGCGCTTAGTACGTTACAGGGTTATGAGCTGGATTCACCCTGCCGCTCAAGGAGCAGGGGAATCATATTGGATTGTGATTAGAAGCGAACAGTATCTGAGAGCGCTAACCCATTGTCATATCCTCCGTCCCTCCCACTATTCACGGGGATTTCATGACCCAGAGGTTTAAGATATTGTTGACCCTGACCGAGCATGCCCACAGCAGCAGTTGGATGAGGATAGAAATCCTCCTGTGCGCTCGGCCAGACACTAGTATCACCCCATGCGATAAAATCCAGCATCTGTTGTGGCGACTGCTCCATATATGGCGCAATGGTTTGGTAACTCGGCATTCCAGTATTGCCGAGGACACCTATTTGGTCCAAAGGATGGGCAGAAGGGGTTGTGTTTGATGTTTCTGTTGAAGGAGCAGCAGACTTATCGCTGATACTAGCAGTGCTAGTTTGGCTTCTGAATGCAAACCTGCCAGTGCCAGTGCCGGTTCCCGTGTTGCGTGGCCGTTGGCTGGCTTCGAGGATTTGCGAGACCACTTCCAAAGTCCTCTTGGCCGTTGGGCTCCATGACTCCAAGCGTTCAAGAACTACCATGGCGATTTCGACTTGGCTTCTGCAGCCATCCGATGTGGCATGCAAATAAGTAACCGTGTCATCAGCAATGAAAAGCCCAAGAAGTGGAACAAGAGTGGCTTGAAAAAGAAGCCAAACCGCATTCCACCCTGTCATCTGGTTCAATCGAGTGGTGGAAGCGACGTCCCGGATTGTTTCATCAGCTACCATTCTACACTTTTCAATTGCGTATCTCTCCTCTGTTTTGAGAGCAGCATAAGGGACGCGGCGCATCGCGTAGCTTAATAAAACGGGACGATGAAGAAGAATCCGCTGGCTTTGATATCGCCATCGCATCACGGTGCGCGTTGTTAAAACAGCATCTGGACTTGGTTCGTGGTTTTTTAAGAGTGGAGGGAGGTTGATATACCAGTCGACCAGCTGATTGTCGAGATTGATCATTTCTTCATGCGTGACGATCGGAGAAGCTGCAAGGGCATCTCCCACTTGGGTGGCAATTTTGCAAAACCCAGTGTTTTCGACCAAAGAAACGACATATAGTGGCCGTTCCTAAAAACTTGTCAGATGTTTGAACTGATTCCGGGGCAGCGCAGAAAAGGCGGGGTCGTATACCGTATTCCCATAGTACTGGGGCAGTTTCGCTGTGATTCCGGGACCCCATCGTCCCATACTTGGTCTACCAAGTGTCATGTATCCCCAGGTATCAAGACAAAAGAGTGACCACCAAAGCCTTCTTCGCATATCACCTGAGAATTTCCGTTGATCAGTCTGATTTGTAGCGTCCTGATTTGCTGCGAATTCCTTATGTAGGCCTAGCATTGTAGCCATACGCAGAGCAACTCCCATAAGAGAATGTGCTAGGTTCGGTTGGCTCATATAATGTAAATAATGCCCTCCCATCAAGGCTAGGGTTTGAATGATTTCCAAATGCGGATTCCCTAATGTGTCCAGACTCAAATAATGTTTAGCTCTCAGATAATAGGACTCGTGCGATGTATCATTAGCCGTGTACGCGGCGATACTTCCGAGTGCAAAAACTATATTCTGGAGTGCTAGCCAACGCGGATCAGACCTCTTGCCAACCAAAAGGGTCTCCCGAAACAGGTTTTCATCTAACAACGGAGCGAAAGAGTGAAAGTATGCAAAGTAAGCGTCAATAAGCTCCATGCTATTTACTTCCATATGGTCCGCCCCGTGTGCTGAGACTTGCAAGGGCCAGGGGCAGCTAGTTTGGTGAGGTGGGTTCTCCGGTTTCGAGCGGGGTTGCCGGTCAGGGCTACTCGAAAAATACCGAGAGCTCTCTGGATCAATCCAAGTTATTACTCGCATTATGGCATTCACAGAAGATATCCCCAGATACGTCGATGGACGCTTCGTCGACAAGGACAAAGCATTAACATCGTCCGAGACGGTGGCAACGAGATTTGGGCTCCGGGATGCGCGGCTTTCTGTAGAGTCATCCGGCATCGTCTGAAGCGATTCCAGGTTTTCGTCTTCTGGTGGCAGTGGGGAGGCATGGTTGTCGGGAGAAGGTGAGGACTTTGTCACAGGAATTGGGGAAGGCTCGATTCGCGGTTGGTTTGAGGCCAGCTCTAGAAGTCGTTCGCGGGAAAGGTTTGAAAGAGACTGCAGAGGAATGGAAGGGAACAGTTTCTCGAACACAGCTCGATATTCCTCGACGGTGGAGGACAGCTTTTCGACGTGCCTAAAGTTGTAATATACGTTGAGTCATTTATCAGATGGGGAATAGCTGTGGGACAACGAGCCTTGGAAAAACTAGAGCGAAAAGGAGAAAAGAAAAATAAAGAGGTTTTAACTATCACAAGAAAGAGATTTTGACATTTGAGAAGAGCATTATAACCCCCTTGATTATAGGCATATACCAAGAAGAATATTAATAATGAGTAAATGAATGAAAATAGAGGGTAACTACCTTCTGGACGGCCGTGGGTCCGAATAGTGACACAAATCGGTCTTTTTATACCACTGACAGGCCTCGCACGGCTGGTCCCCGTCGCAGCGAATCTTGCGGCGTCGACATTGTTCGCATGCCCGCACCGTTGAGGATCTCTTTCCTGACTTGCCACGGCCCTCGCGGCTCTGGCTCCGTGCGTTATCGGGATTCTCGAAACCTTCAAAGGTGTGGAACATGGGTGCGATCGGTAGTAATATTAGTCCAACACCCGCTTTTTTTAATGCAATTGGCAGAGACTAAAAGCCGTGCAAGTAGCCTGGAGCGGGAATCGGAGTTGGGGATTATCCTTGGAGGTGGGAATTTCCAAGCTGCACACTGCAGGGATGGCGGATCAACCTCGAAAAGTGTTCGAAAAGTCCATTCTCATCACAGACGTTCGGCCCGGAATGGAATATCAGCAAGCAGTTGATCTAACCTTGACTGTAGATGCGTGCCATGAAGGAGAGTGTAAAAGGGACCTTTTCCTTGAGACGCGGGAGATTTAGCAAAAGAAAAGAAAGGGCCAGCGAACCAAGCGAGTTAGCAAAATGCTATTACTAACTAAAGCCCAGCCTTTTGACTGACGAGTCTTCCATTAGCAAGCCTTGTCCATTGGATAGAGATATAAAGCGAGCATCAGCAGAAGAAAAGAGCGTGTCGGATGGTCGCCGAATCTCAAAGAGGGGCCGGGAAGGCAGGTCGTTAGTTAAGTTTCATCAGCTATCAAAACGTGGGGGTAGGGAAAGACGCTTGAGATCGAACCCACTGCCATCCCTCTTTGTCAGCCTGGAAGAGAAACTTTTACAAACAAAACTTAACAAACAAAGCAAACACTCGTATGATCTTTCTTGGCATGACGACAAAGAGAAAGCCGACCTGAGGTCAGCACGGAAGTACCTCTGGAGCCAGTCCACTACGCTGATGTGAGTGCGTGCAACAATGGTCGGCAACAAACGCTCGTGGGAGGGCAATCTAGTCCAGACTGTTTCCAAGGAGGAAAAGATGGCCAGTCCTGAGCAAGTGTCTCCCACCCAGTCCTTGTTTACCTATTTTCGGAACGAATTGGACGAGCACCATGACCGTCGCGAGCGGACCATCAAGGCGTCGCGCGATATCACAGCTATGAGCAAGAAGATGTGCGTAACTGTATGACCGAGAGAATGAACCATGAAGTCAACTTTGGGCGCGTTTTTCGGGGCTGACCATCGAGCTGTAGCATCTTCGCATTACAGAGGTAAAACAGCAAGCCTAACTAGTTACATGAACAAAAAGAAAAGGGGGAAAATAGCTATTAACACAAGAGTCTCCAACCCCAGAGTCCGAAACTTGAACACCCCGATCCCAAAATCCATCTCCAAAGACAACGCCGGCCGCTTCTCCCAGATCAACAACCTCTTCAAATCCATCGCCGCCGACGTCTCCGGCCTCAACGCCTGGCGGTACCAATATCAGACCACCTGGGGTGTGCAGGAATACATCGAGGCGCTCTCCTTCCAGCACTACATTGAAAAGCAGCAGCTCATCACCCTTGAAGAAGTGCGAAGTTCGCTGCCGCCGGAAATTCTAGTGACGGAGTCGGATTATGTGCTCGGACTATTTGATTTGACGGGAGAGTTGATGCGATTTGCCATCACGGCGATGAGTTCGGGAGGGAACCGCCCGCAGAATACGCTGGCCAGCGCGAATGTTGATGGACCTAGTGACGTGTCAGGGCTAGAGTCAAAAAGTAGTTCACCGGCAGAGGGGATCATGGATGATCTACGGGAGCTGCGGGCGATGTTTGGAAAGTTGAATGTCCCGCGGAACCATTCTTTGACAAAGGAGTTGAGTAAGAAGATGGAGGTCATGCAGGCTAGCGTGGAGAAGGTTGAGAAGGCGGCATACGGCCTGCTGGTTCGGGGTAGGGAGCGGCCGGAGGGATGGATCCCGGATTTGGCGTCGAGTGCAGCACCGGTGGAGAGTTACTGACGAATCATCCGTTTCACACTGTATGGCCCAAATCGTGGGATGAATTGTTTTTCATGGTCAACTGCGATGAATATCTTTGTGTATGGAATCAGAAAAGAAAAGGCAATCTGTGCATGTCATATTTGCGAGTCATCTGAGCAATCAATCCCAAACCTTCAACTTCATCAACCACAAAAACGCTTATCTAGTTTGACCTAGAGCAGAGATGTGAGATCGCGATCCATCGTAGATAAATCCATTTCCATATCAAGCCCCACCATTCAAATCCGATAATTCTTCGGAGAAACGCCCAATGTACACAAAACATAACATCATCATCATAGGTATAAAATTTAATCCAGCCCTCGTAAGGCTAAAAGGGGGTGATATCCTTCCTTTTTGCCAGATGTCTTCATTCCACTTTCGTTGGATCCTCATTCTCATCCAGAATCCCTTTCTTAACCAAATCTTCCGGGCTCGACCGATTCTGGATCTTATGCTCCAGCGAATCGGCGAGCATGTGTCTTTCCAACTCCTTGGCGTGGGCTTGCAGGGCCGGAGCAGCGGAGGAGGAGGGGAGAATGTTGCCTATATTTCCGAGAAGAAGAAGAAAAAAAGTAACAAGTTAGCAACGTTAAACCAGAGAAAGAGAGATATATATATATATAAATAGTTCCTAGGACGTTGAAAGGGTGAGTGGCGCACGTTCAATAAGAGTATCTTTCTCTGGTCTCTTCTCAAGGCCCCGTTTCAGGCTGTCCATTGCACGGTGGCGAGCGAGGTCATGCTGTGCTGCTTGAAGGGATCTAAGAATTCCGTTTCCCGGCATGCTTAGCGTTACTGCGGCCGTGACTTCTTTTTGAAAGGAGGAAGTGGTTACTTGGCTAAGAATGGGCGATGAAGTTCAAAAGACATACGGAGCAGCATTTGTGTCCAGTAAGATATGTCTCTCCTTCAGATCCTGCACATCAGGCCGTCGTTGGAGAGATTTCTCCAGCGAGTTGCGCCGGTCCGATGTGGGTGAGAGGGGAGTCTCGTCGACAAAGGGAGAGTCGGTCATGTTGACAGGTTGAATTGGGTTTGGTTGAAGGGTGGTTTATTTGGCAGGTATGTAAATAACTATGGGTTCTGTCTTCCCAAGGACGACTAACCTCACGGTGACAAGTCCTATGGTAACAGGAGATCAAATACTGAGGAAGAAGATGTCAGTATGTACAGTTTGACCTCATCCGTCTCAGATTAACACAGGACTGGTGTTGACACGCCACTTGACCCCAAGCCGGGGGGTTAGGGGAACGGATGATGATGTCGGAGGCGGTCATGTTGCCCCGCACTGGATTTAGCCCTGTGACAAGCCCGCCACGGTCGCGGGGGGCAACCAGGCTATTCCGGTTGGGTGAATGCCTGTGGGTGTGAGTTGAAAGGGCAGAAGCGTTGTTTTGTTGGGTGTCTGCCTGCTAGGTGAATCTATGAGTCCAATCTTGCCTGGATCTTGCATTTGATTGAGCTCTTCAGGTCGTAGAGTGATGGACGGGAGTGCTTTGTTACAAGAAAGCTGCTTTTATAATTTTCTTTGCAGCCATCCCAGAGCATTGAAACTCCCATTTGACTAACTACGCGATGGTTATCTTGGCAATCCGTTACTTCTTGCAAAGCATCATGCAATGAAGTGTGAAGAAGCTACTAAAACAGACCTGATAGACAGGGCTCGGGGTAGTTATACATGGTACAAAGCTGGCATTTTTCCTCCATGTTAAACCCGAGCTACAAATAAAAGAGCCAGAAAGATAAGATATAACATGCAGAAAAGGGGATGATTATTGTGCCCATGTGGTTTTGACTGCTGGGCCCCATGGCCTCCATAGACTTGTCCTCTCCTCCCAGTCAACGTTCAAACATTTTTACCCGTAATACCCACCAAGCAACATTGCAGCAAAAATTTTCATTCTCAAGATTGACTGGCCGCTCTTCCCAGAGCCATTATTCGCTCCTTCACCCCGTCGCATTAAAGAGACCCAAATCTGTAAAGGAAAGAAAAGGGGTGTAAACACATCGTCAAGATCTTCATCCTTGGTCCCCAGTCCTGAAGGAATGCGCGGTAAACATGGAAACGCAATGTGAAGACGGAAGATGCCTTTTTGTTTCAGTATTCAATAAAAAGGGGAGCGATCGGTCCCGCAAAAGCAACATGCATGCTGTCCGTTGCAAATGCCTCACATCACCTTGATTCGCGAGTTCGTGAAAGAAGAAGGGGAATCCTATCCTCAGACATCTCGGATTTTCTGATCAAGGTTACAACATCTCGCGATTAAGACATCATGAAAATTCTGTCCTCGTTGATTCGGCACCGATTGGGATGTGGTTATGAAAGAGTTCTTGTTGTTGTTCAGAACATGCCGCTTCCCAACAACCCATCATGCAAAAAAGAGAGGGTCGTCGGAAATCTGCGCGTAATCAAGGAACCCAGAGCCTCCCACGGCCTCTACCAATACCCCGAAACATGGCACCTCCTCGAGGATATCCGCGACGGCCAGAGACCCCGGGACGAGGGGGTTGTGCAGGCGGTCCACGACTGGCCCCGTTGGGAGTAGCTAGATCAATTACACCTTGTTGCTTCACCACTCCTAAATTACGGCTGAAGGAGTCCGGGTCAATAGGAACAGAAGGAACTTCGACCTGTGGGTCCGGAGCCGCATTGCCCTTCAACCTTCCGTTTCCAGTTCCATGACCGTTCGGAAGTCGAGGAGTGACAGGAGAAACATTGCCAACAGCTCGCCCCCCACGTCCGTTAGGCCTAGACTTTGCCTGGCCGCGGGGTACGAACACAAGGACGTCCTCGTCACTCTCGTCATCATAAGAAAGGAGGGGCTTCGGCTCAGTTGTAGAATTCTTTTCGAGATACTTGCAATGATTCTTGAACTCTTTTTCTTCGTAAATTATGGACGTCCGGAGCTGCGGGACATTCTTAACGGTAATACCAAACATTTGCGCCCAGGTTTGAGTATGACGATTATTTGTAACGAGGATACAACCAGACGCCGCGATAGTAGCATCCGGGTGCGCATGTAGTCGCCAAAGAACAGCATTTAGGAGAGGTTTGATATCTTCTGGAACAGCCGGGTTCACGAATGTAGGTTCGGATTCGTCGACTTCATCGACTGAATTGTTTCCATTCTCTGAAGATCTTTCCAACTGACGGGAAGCATATTCCGGGCTCGGATGGGAACTGGAGGTCGTGGGAGATGTGGGAAAACTGGGTGTTCCGGCAGAATTTGCGAAAACGGTATCCACATCCTTCTTGAAATTCAACTTGCTGAGCAGCATCTGAGACATCTCGTTGAGGCCTTCGACATCTCCCGCAATTCCAAATCCATTTTCGGCAACCGTCTGCTTTGGTTCAACGGTCGGCGAATGCGCTGGACCTGCGGCAGTCGGAGCTAAACTGTCCACAACCTCCTTGAATTCCGGCAGTGTATACTCCTCCGCCTCTTTCCAAGTCTCAAATTGTTCCGACGGGCCCTGCAGTACAACCTTGAACGCCGGAATACTATGGTTGCCAGAAGTGACGCGGTCGAGGAAGCGAACGGACTCGCGAGCATTCATGCCGGTCTGGGAAGGCGCCTTCTTGAGGGCACGAAGACGTTCAAGGGCTGCTGCGATATTAGCCTTGAGAAAAGGAGAATAAGGAAAGAAAAGGAAGTAGAGGTGATGGTCACTCACTAAAGAGAGGTACAATGAGGGTGATGGCACCCTGCGAAGTCCATTTTTTGATGTCGCCGATGTTAGCGGCTAGTGCGGTGTCATCCACCACACAGTGGAAAACCTTGCGACCGACGGACATGGCGTGATAGTAAAGCAGCTAAAAATATGAGATGCGCAAAGGGGAGATATGAGAAAGTTGCCCGCTGGCTTTCTTGGTTGGGAACGGCAGAATCTCAAAGAGGCAGCGCTATCAAGGAGTCTGTGCGAACGTATGCGCTGCATGTAGTTAGATAAACAGAAGACCGTCGAAGAAGCACACATGTGTCTTGGAATCGACAGAGTGAGTCAAAAGGGAAGAACGGAAAGTGACGAAAGAATAACCACCGGCCATCCAGTCATACGAGTCCTTTGGTGTTGGGACAACATCCAGGCGAAGGTCAGTGATAGACTCACAGTCACGAATAAGGCCACTGCAGATGGTTCTGTTCAGCATCTTTGGGATCTGCGAGAGAAGGAGGGCCAGCACAGAGCAGCGCTGTGGAAGCAATATCCCCAAGTCGAGAACGCCAACGAGTTGCTAGGTTTGGTGAGAGAATAACTAGGAAGAGAAAGTCCCAAGTCGCGCGCACCAGCGTTCTCGAAGGAGGTTTTGAAGTTGGCGGGTTTTCTCGCTTTCGCTGGGAGGTTTCGATGGATGGATTCGAGCCGCTGACTAAGCCAACTAGACATTCACGATCTATGGTAACTTGTGGGATGTGATGATGATGATGATGATAATTTATATCTGTGAATAGGATGTGGCTCGTTTATTTTACGTATTCATCACTGTTAAAGAGGGAAACGAACAATAATGATGCTCATACACAATTTCATTGTCATCACTCATTGTCATCAAGCATAAAAAAATAGAAAGACACTCATTCAATTTGAGAACAGAAAGGCCATCAAAAGGAATCAGCCAAAATAAAACATGTACAACTGGATATTTCGTCACTTTTCCTCATCACTAGAAAAATTAAACCATTGTTGATACAATGCTGGAAGTAGTTAGCTGGTTTCACTGTTGCTCTTTGCGAATCAATCCACTGGCCTCTGAGACACGCGCAGCCCACTCACTATGTGCTCGCCCGGTTAGCAAAGGATCCATTTGATGTTTACATCAAGTCAATGGAAAGAATCAGCTTACGACCAGCTTCCGTCATACAAACGTCGAGAATCCATGCTTCCGTAGCCCGCCTCGTTCAGCGCAAGGTCAATAACAGCTGCCGTCACCCCGGATCCACAGCTCGAAATGATCGCTCTTGAAGGATCAACCCCCTTTGACTCCAACACCTTGCGCAATTCTGATTCTGGCAATAGCGTCTTCATATCAGGGTCTAGGAGTTCTGCGAAAGGCACGTTCACGGAGCCCGGCATGTGTCCAGAGGACAGCTCCGGGCGAGGTTCAGGGCTCTTTCCCAACCATCGCCCCGCAGGCCGAGCATCCAAGACCTGAACACTGTCTGCGCCTTCCTTTCCGTAATCTTCGCCTATTTGCTTCATTTCCGCAAAGTGGACCACCATCTCTGGATGGTAGGTGTCCACCTGGTAGCTAGATCTCTCCTCCGGCCTGGCTTCCCCCGACTCGGTGGGATAGCCCTCCCGAACCCACAGTCTAAAGTTGTTCAGAATGCGAACGTTGGGATGCCCAAAATATCTGAGCGTCCAGCTGACACGGGGTGCACTCAACAATCCCAATTCCTCCGTGTCGTAGACCACGACCTCATCGTCGCGGCGAATGCCCAAAGTCTGCATTGCCTCCGCGAATCGCTCCTTTGTTGGCAGCATGTGAGGATACGGCGAGTTCGGGTCCTTGACATCGTCCAAGTCAAAGTATCGCGCTTGCGGAATTCGCTTCTTCCTGAACGATTCAATCCCAGTGCGGCCTTCGGGGTCGTTTGGCATGAACCAGGCGGCGCACAGCGGGATCACCCGGGGCGAAGTCGAGATTTTGGTTGGCACATTCTTCTTCAAGCCATCGTTCAGTTCCTTGGGGGTGACGAGGAAGGATGAGGCACCGGAAATGGAGCGTTGTTGGGGATTCGCGTGGAGCAGTAGGTGGTGGTTGGCGATAGTGGAGGACCTAAACCGTAAAAAGATGCGCTGTGAGAAAGTAACGGGTCGAAGAGCCACAAGAGCCATTTGTTCAGGTGTAGGGAGGGCAATGGAAAGGGCTCGTTGATGGTCAATTCCGGATGCGTCTTACATCATGAAAATGATACCAGAAAAATAAAAATCCAAGAAGTGAGGAGGGCAAAGAGCAGATCCAGAGGTGCTTGGTGGTTGG
>LJPK01003327.1:0-35460 GCA_001430945.1 Amauroascus niger
GCTCGCTTGGGAATTACGTTAATTAACTCAGTTACATAAGCAATTGCTTTCGCTTGGATATTCAATATCAGAAGTCCTATCTCACTCATGAAATGATGAAAGGTTATGATAGAGCACATCTTTTCAAAAGGAAGAGTGTTCAAGAAAAGATAGGCATTACGGGATATCCCCATACAGGATAGATGATTATTTTTCCCATTCCAACGAAGCCCATGCTATTGTTGGTAGAAAACGATTTAAACCCGCTAGGCCCATTTACCTAGTACAGACATCAAGACCATACCCATGATAAGAGAGAGTAGCCCAAGGAAAGTCTTAAGCACCCCTGTCTGTCTAAATTCCCCAAAAATCCAATCATGGCTCCACATATTAACAAGTGAAGCCCATGCCAGAATACCGGCGGAGAACGCATCAAGAGTACCAATAGCAATGATGGTACCTCTATCGTTCCCGTTGAAGGTATGGCGAACGCCCAATCCGATAGCCATGCCCACTGGCGTGATAAAAGTAAAGATGATCCCCATGAGCAATTTCATACTCATTGTCGTTTTGGCAAGATCAGCGATCCTGGAACCGAGGGCTAGGCCTTCGAACATCTGGTGAAATATGATCACGATAAACAAAGGAGTATATCCTGAGTTTCCGGCAACAACAAGAGTTAAACCGAGAACTATACCCGGTCAGATCAAAGCCTACACAACATAGCATTAATTGCATCTGAAATGTTGCACTTACTAATAGAGTGAAAGACAATCCCGGCTTCCATAAGAACAACACTAAGCTTATCATTCGGCACTACATGTTGGTGGGAAGTTTCGGGAGCCACAGCACATGCCGTCGACTGGTCCTTTTGGTTTGTCTGCTGCATTGAGCCAGATACTGAGCCTTCTGCGTCAGATTCGGGACCGGTTCTTCCACTGATCACCCTATTTCCAATGTACTCCATCATAAAGGTTAGAAACAAACCAGCCATCATTATGGCGGTTGTGGTAGCCTCATATTTCAGGTAACCAAGACATTTGTTTGCGAACATGAGTTGCGCATGAGTCAAAAGCTGTTGATGTGCTTAGAGATAGTCATCAGTTAGTCGGGGGTTGAACTAACATGAACAAAAGCAGTTGCAACCATGACACCTGTGCCAAACTGTTTGATGATGAGAAACACTGCCGCACTTGTTGATGAGGGAGAAAGCTTTCTCCAGAGTATTGGCGTGAAAACACCAATACCGCTCGTGACAAGAATAGCGAAAAGTGAACCAATACGGTAAGGAACATTATAATCACGATCAATTTTTTCACAGAAGACTTCTGGCTCATCTTCTGAACCGCCCTTCGGAACACAGTGCCTTGTTGAGTTAGCAGGGAAGCTGACAGCGCAGGTTACTTTGTTGAGCAACTCACTCTACTCCGGCATGAAAATGGCAGTCCAGTCCTTCATTACCATGCTCATCGTGGCCTGCTGGGGGACTCGGTGCGTCCGCCGCCAACACCTCAACCTCTCCATCGTCTGGGCCAAGGCAGTACCTGAATTGTGATTACTTAGCTTTCTGCGAATCTTTTGAAAGGATCTTGGCAAAGCCTCGATTATCACGTACAGTTTGTTGCCGTGATTATGACATCCAGTATATTGAGCTGGGGGAGTGGCTTCCGATTTCGCCGATCCTGTGACCTGAACCTCGCTACCGTCCGGAGCAATGCAAAAACTATTTTATATGTCAGAGGAGGATCAGCGGTTGCTAAGTATGGAATGCGTACGTTTGGGTAGCATGCATATGACAACCAGTGATGGCTGTCGTCTGGGCCACATTTGTAGCAATTGCGGTAGGATTGGGCGTCGTTGCAGGGGCCGAAATATGTGTTGTGATGGGAGTCTCTTCGCCATCAGGACCAAAGCAATATCTAAAAGACAGATTTAGCTTAGACTACAGCCCCAGTTCCTTGATTAAGGAGATCATGTACTCAACGGCGCCATGGCTATGGCAATTAGAAAAGCTCTGTGCGTATACGCGAGGAGGTAACTGTGAGGCAATGAGCAGAACCTGCGTCCAACCAGCCATGTTTAGAAGGGCTTTGGAAAACATGGCAGAAAAACAGCCAGATAGAGATCTCATTGTCCAACAAGGTTGACTGCTGAGAATGTCGCGGTTGAAATTAATAAAGAGGGGGGAAAGGCTTCAGCGTTCAAATACAAATCGAAATCAAGCCGGCTCACATTAGAGAGCAACTAGCAAGCAACCAAGGTAGCCCGATCCAATGCGAGAGAACGCTCCTCCGGACAGAGTCTCATTAGATGTGAGAATTTTTTCTGGTGTGCACCGTATATCGTCTCTGCGCATCTGACAACGAATAAGAAAAAGATCAAATGCATTGCCAAGATACAGAGTGATGACAATATCCCGCTATGAAAAAGCGAAAATACAAGAAACGGGATGCTGTCGCCAAGTAAGCTGGGACGCGTCTATCCAATGATAGGATTTATATTTGAGGACTTTGGTGGAAAGCTCTCTGAGTACCGCTCGCGCGGCCAGGCAACGCAAACAAGGATGACCACAGAACGTGCGCAATTCTCCGAAGCCACTCAACATAAGAGGCGTCAAAGCGGCAGGGCGGGATTCGGGTTGTGAGGACCTTTGGAGACAACATCGCTGAATCGCTGATGCGAAGCTCCATAAATATACCTTGGCGGCAATCCGCCAGGCGGGGCGAGGAGACGTGACGACTGCTCAGAGACCAGCGTGGCAGGTGGAATAGCTTCTGGACAAGAGTCCGCTGTCGCTACAGCCAAACGGGCCGTCAGCGAGATCTGTTGTGGCAGGAGGATGATAGACGATTGATATGGCCCAAGGAGAAGGGGGAGGAGGAGGAGGAGGCTGGTGAACAGAGACATTGGATGGGGGTCGATTTAGAATTCAACTAGTGACTAGCCTCAAGGACCTTTGAAGCGCTGATTAACAAGTTAAGCCGTCCATGGGGAGTCAGGAGTCAGGGGAGAAACCATGTGAACAAGTTTGTTCAAGAGACATTTCTCTTCAATGGTCAAAGGGAAAAGTGCCCTCGTGCATTAGATCTCTTGGATTGTCTGTACGGTTTTGCTGCGATTGGAGATGGCTATGTCCAGTGCTTCAAGAAGTCTTATGAGAATGTTTTTATAAACTCGCAGACCGTAGCTAACTCTTCATTTGCGGTTCGTGACAGTGATAGTTAGTTACCCTTCAAGTATTTTGCTGTAGATGTGCATGGCTACAATATAGCCATCCCAAGTAGTAACTACCTTAGCCGATATTCCTTCAGCTTGTATTATGCCTCATCTAATCCATGAACGAAATGCTAAGAAGGGTCATCATAGTGTCGTCATACACATGAGGGCGACAAGTTCCACTGCCCTTGAGCGGGCAAATGATGCTGCTGTTAAGAAAATCGGACTTCATTTGTGGGAGAATTCGGTTTCGAGATATTCAAGCAGCAGTTTCTGAGCAACTGGTACAACTTCATTGAAAAGAATTATCGGTGTTTGTGTGAGTAAAGTATCCATCGCATTTAATGAATGTAAGTAGGCCATAACGAAGAAAACAATAGGCGACGAGTCTCGCAGCCATGGGTGCTGATTTGAGCAAGACTTATTCCATAATAGTCTCGCGCGAGCCAGCTAATAGTACCATTGTTCCCGTGCTTCTAGTATCCACCTGCTCAGGGACCGGGTGCGATTTAATTAATAGTTTGTACAAGGCAAAAATAACTTTGTGGCTTTGAAGGAGATTCGTCAACTTGATGTTGCCTCGTTCAACTTCCCCCTGAAGGAGATGTAACTGCTTTTCGGAGTAGTGAAGAACGTCATCCTCCGAAACCATTTCCTCACAAAAGTCATTCCAAGTTTGCAGATCCAAGAGCACTTTAGCCTTGAGTAGGTTTTTGCTGACCTGCTCCGCATGAGTTTGAATGAATATGTCTGACATATATCGGAGTTGAACGTCTTTCCATGCACTGTAAGTATAGTACAGAGTTCGGCGTAGTTTAGTCTTCATATATTGGATGAACTGATAGTCGAGCGTTGTCCTTTGAACCCTTTCGTCCCAACTTTTATCAAGAAGCTGATTGGGTGGCTTAAGTGTATCATGCCAGACCCAATGGGTTAGCGGATCTTCTCTCAGCTTGACTGTACTACCGGTGTTTAAAAGTAGCTGCCATTCCACCATGGGAAGATTATGCAGATGGACGGACGAATATTTCTTCGGTGTAATATGGGCAATAGCCGGCGCACTCAAACCGTCCCGCTGAATGACCAATGTCAGATTCCTGCAGTCAAAAGTAGCCTTGTAGCATTCTATAGAGCTGCCTCGTATGATTCGGGGCATGCCACCGTTTGCATAGCCCAGAACCACCAATCCCCATAAATCCATTCGAGCAGCCGGCAACGATTCAACTGTTCCAATTGAACAAACTCCAGACCGTACATCCTTGATAAATCGATCAGGCATTCCCTCGGAGAGTGACCTGTAAAGCGGGAGCCAGCAGCATTGGCCGTCGGATTGGCTTCCCCACCAATCATGAGCTTTTTCAAGAGAAATTCTGATAACTTCGGACCAGTGTTCCTTTTCAACAGCGAAAACTCGAGATACATTCGGGTTTTCTTTCCGCGTTAACCCGACGGAAGTTATTTCGCAGAAGGTCTTGCAGTCTGCGCCGTACCATGCTTTGGCGATCTCTTCAGTCTCGAGCCAGCCATCCAGAGCACGCACGGCTTCAATGCCGATGATAAGAGGTGCACCGGCCATAGAGGACATGTTGTCCATTCATTCAACGAGATTAGTTTACAATGTATGCAAGAACTGTACTCATTCAGGACTCGTAGGTGTTGGCTTCCATTCATTGATGTTGGAAGATTTAGAGCTGCGTCATAGAAGGGAGTGGTCAGCGTGCCGTAAAGTTTATTTAGTGAGGGCCGGTTTTCGAGAGATAAATGAAATAAAAACGAGCCGGTCATGCCGCTAGCCTAAGTGAACACAATGAGTAAGTACTTACTGCATTTTTCCACTAGAACATCAGAGGGTTCTTGATCAGGTATTCTGGTGTAGATGCTTTTTGCAGTTCTGTTGTCTCTGGTACCTCTTTCATCCCATAAACCAACTCGCATGCGTAACACAAACTCAAAAGGCATTCTTCTCGAGCTGCCCAATACAGCAATGGCACATAGTCTGTGCCAGAGTGGAAGAGTAGAAGAGGTGTCACTGCCCACCAAAATCCTGGCTAAAGAAATTTAACCCTATGCTGGTACTTTCCACTATATGCTTCAATGAAGCGATCCGTTGGTGCTTGTTGTAGGGACATTTTCTTAGACATTTCAACTTTCATTCCCCGGCTGGTTCCAGGCTATCTGTCCTTTCCTCGCTGGCCTCTGTATATGGTTACTTTCATTCTCTTCCAATCCGCGCAGGAGTTTTGTTTCCATGCATTATTGCACACTTCCCGAGTCCCCCCCCACATACTTCTCAAAGGCCTTTGGGGATCCCCTTCCCGGATATATTTTTGATGCAGAGGTTGTTGCCCAGGGAGCAGAAGGTTTCCCTTTCATCCGGCCCTGGCCCACGCTGTTCCTACCTGAGGATTCCAGAGTTGATCTAGCATTTTGAAAATGTAGGTCAGATATCAGACTGTACCATGGTTCTCATTTTGTTGCTTTCTTGTTTATTTTTGATCCAAGGGTTATCAGCTGTTGATATCTCATGAATTTTCTTTCACAACCAATTTTCCAGCCTTTCCACCATCTCGAACCCTAGTCAGTGGAGAAGGTAGGCGGTTGAAGGTCAGCCCTTGGCGCAAGATTCCTTCAATCTAAGTGCTCTGCTTTTGTCTCAGCTTCGCGCATTGGAAACTATTAGGAACAGGCTTGATTCGGCTTCTGATATTGGTTATCTCGTGAATCTATGCATTAACGAAAGATGCTGATTGAGCAGTTTTCCGTGCCATTTTTTCTTCTTTTGGCTTGACAGTATCGGTCGGTATTTCGATCGCAGATATGGAGCGTAGGGCCTGGAACTGTGAAGTTTTAATTTCTCTGAATAGTTTCTGGAGATTAAAGGTTATGGTGACAATGTCGTTGTATGTACCAGTCACTTTTGGGCTTTTCCAGAAACACACACTTCTTTAGGTATACTGACCTTCAAGCATGAAATCATGATGCACAGAAGACAGCGCAATAAGAGATGAAGCTATGTCTATCCCAACGCGCTCATGAGTGTATTTGCAGAGGCGGGGTTGGAATCTTGAAGCATAAAAGGGAGAATAAGCCTTGCTTTCACCGTTCACGCGAAGTAGAAGATCGTATCCGCTGCTGGTCTAACCAGCCAAAGCTCTTTGCATTGGTCATTAAAGTGAAAGAGTCCAAGGTTGAGGTGGTGGGAGGGAGTCGGGGAAGGTTTAGACCGTCATGTCACGTGCATGACTATTAACTAACTAATGGTGCTCTTGGTCTTGACCGTTTGGAGCTGTGTGAATTCGTTCTTTGCTCGGAGCACACTCCCAAGGAAGTTGGGGAGACTGTCGTTTTGGGAGCTTATTTGTTCCAAGTAGCCTACTATTTGGTAAAAAAATTAGCAGAATGCCATGAGCTTGATCCGTTCCCCGCTGCGCCTTTGCACAGTCGCGATATCAACCGGCCGCCAGTCCTTTGAGAAAGGGCTCAAGTAATCCGCTTTGAAAAAAAAAATGTCTTCGCAACTGAATGGCGGCAGCCGCCATGGTGAAGAGGATGGTAAATAATATCTGATCCGACTGGCTGGCTGCTTGCCTTGTCGATGCGTTTTGCTGATGGTTTCTTGATCTCAGAAGTATGTCCCGTCTGCAAGTCGTCTCGCTATTTAAATCCGGACATGCGGTTTCTCATAAACCCAGAATGCTACCATAAAATGTGCGAGTCCTGCGTGGACCGGATATTCTCTGCCGGCCCTGCACCATGTCCCGTGGCCGGATGCCACAAGACTCTCCGGAAAGCTCGTTTTCGAAGTCAAACTTTTGAAGATATAGGTGTTGAGAGAGAGGTTGATATAAGAAAGAGGGTCATGGGGATGTACGAAATTGCCTCCTCATTCTGACTTGCAAGGTAGCTATATACGCTTATTTGAGAAAGAAGCTAACCGGCATTGTATATTAGTTTGAACCGTCGTGAAGAAGAATTCGATAGCAAACGCGCCTGGGACGACTTTCTCGAACAACGCGAAGAAATCGTAACCAACCTCGTCTACGGCACAGACATTGCGAAAACAGAGGCCCAGCTGTCTGAATACGCTGCCCAAAATGCCTCCTCAATCCGTCGCAACAAGACACTCGAGTCTCAAGATTCAGCCTTCGTCCTCCAACAACAGACCCTCGAACAAGAAGCCCTCCGTCAACGCCGCCAAGCCGCCAGGCAGGACTACGATAACGAACAACGAGCCAAACTCGCAGGAAGACAAGATATCATCAACCGTCTAGCCACAGGCACCGCCGAGGATGCCCAAGCCGTAGCCCGCGAAGCCCAACGGGGAGAATTATTGAAGAAATCCTCTGCCAGACGCAGTGAAGAAGAGCGCATCAAGCGCAAACAGGCATCTCTGCTCGCAGAGTCCAGAAAGGCGGGCGCACATTTACCCGCAGCAGAAACGAAAATCCGCTCCGCCGCTGGCCCTGGTTTGATCAAAGGTCTCAGGAAAATCAAGACTCCCGAACCAGAGAAGCCATACGATCCTTTTGCCGGTGGGCTGTCTCTCACAAAACACGATTACTACACATTAAAAGATTACTACCCATCTCCATATCTAGACCCGATCAGAGAAGATGTTCGGGTGCTTGCTGGAGGATATGATTTAAAAGAATATTACTCCAGAACCCTCCTCGAAGCGTTTGCAGGGCTGGGATGTTTTATTGAAGAGGAAATCTCGGAAAGAAAATCGCCATCCGAATCATTCCAGCCTTTCTCCGCCACGCCCGAAAACCGCTCAACAGTTGCGACGGGAAAAGCTGCAGAGGCAGCTGTCAGCAAACCTACAATCTCAAGTGACGATGTGTTTTAGTATCTTCCCCTCTTGCCCTTGCGTATCAAAGGTGTGGTTTGATGGGTCGTTTGGGCATCACAGCATTCTGTTGCGCCACAATAATAGAACCCTGGCAGGATTTTGAAGATAAACACCACGAATTGTTGGTATGAAGGCATACATCAATATGAAATTATATATTCCAAGTAAGAAAATACGCAAAATCGAACGTACGCCCCTTCAGACCTTAACCCGATCCCAAGACATCTCAAAGAAAGTATCGCCAGTCAAAACGTGGTTACCTACAAAATTTCAAGAACGATGATCACCCGACAGAAAATCGGACAGGATTGAAGAACGAAAAGGAAAACTCCAGTGTCAGACTCCTTGCGACCAAAAGGCTTCATCTACAGCTTTGGTCCGCCTGTATTCAAGTCCGTGAGCAATGTATTGCATCCGACTCAACCAAGTCCGGGACACAGTGCATGTAACATGCCAGTCAGAAACCAGGGTGGGACTCAAGGGGCATATAGGATCGGCCGATTACAGTTGAGGAGCCCCTTAACTATAAATTAACGTCATCCAAGGCTGTAAAAAACTGATTGGAACGTGCACCGAGATAACCAAGGAAGGGAATGCAGGGAAAGTTGTCTTGCGTATTTGGACCAATGCCCGTGGCGTGTTTTGGATATAGAACCTCCAAATGTCATTCAAATGGTATCATCGAACCCTTCCCAAGGCAACTCTTCGTTATCGCTTTCATTATTAGCGCTCTGATTCTGTCTTTGATGACTTCGTATAACATTGTGCTGTTGAGCAGCAGAAACTGCAATCCCCAGGGAATGCAATGTGGCCTCCGCTTTCTCCTCTGTCATTTCCTCGCCATGTTTCTTTTGACCTTCTAGGACATCGTAGAGAGAATAGATTTGATCAGATTTCTTTTCAATTTCGGTCATGAGGTCTGCAATCTTCTGGCACATCGCTTTTCGGTGCCGTTTTCCAAGCGACGGATCATGCTTGGCATATGTGGTTTGAAAGATAGTTAGTTGCATTTTCAAATGTGCTAGCTCATCTTCAAGAGACTTGAGAACGGAGGCGAGAGCTATGGATGGACTTTGGGATGGCCGCAAGGTTGGCTCGTCATTATAAGCCGACGAACGGGGCATACGTCCAGAAACAGGGATAGGTTTGGGGATCTTGATTGATGTGGGTACTGCTTTGGCTTGTGCGAAACGCTGGCCCGATTCCTGGCAAACGAAACAATTGTCTTTTTTGTGGCTAGCAACCTCGTCAAGAACGCGCTGAGCGGCCGCGGATACTTTAACAGATTCTTGTTGTTGGTTATTAAGGCCATGTAAAGTGATATCTGGTAAAATAATTGCGGACGTTATATCGTCTGGCTTGCTCTGGGATCGTTGACGACCGGTAATGGAACAAGTATTTTGGGTTTTCTCAGGGGCCACAGCCTCTTCCCGCAAACCAGAAACGTTATTCTCGGGCATCCTCGACTTCGTATTGCTCGTTGGTTCCTTCGCAAGTTGGGGCTCGTTGAGCAAATCACGGGTATTTGACGTTGTGGTGAAGTGATCAGATTGTAGGGTATCAAAATGGGCACGAACTGCACTTTTCAGGGGCAGCTGGGATGTTTCTTTTGTGCGTCGTTGTTTACGTGCTATGCGCTCTTCCTCGAGAGTTTTGCGAAGGATGGCAATCTCGCGGCGCTAGAGCCTTGTCAATATCAGTCATAGGAGAAGATTCGATGTTCTAAACTTACATCGATGAAGCTCAGGAAGGTCAGGTCCTGCGTATTTCGACCCCCATCTTTCTGCTCTACAGCGATTTCGATGTCTGAAAAATCACTATCGTTTTCCGCAGTGGCTCTACTTACCCGTTGTTTGCTGGTGTTCGGCTGCTTCTTTTCAGTTTGATTTTGGGAATGGTTTTCCCGACGTCGATCGCGAGATTTAGATCGGTGACGTTTAGAGAAGTCAAGCGAGAACAACTCTTCGTATCGGTATTGTTTCTCAATCTTCCCATCATCATTTTGGGCCGATTCAAAGGTTGTATCGCAGGCACGACTATTGTTCTGATGTGCTCGATTTCCATTACTACTGCTCTCAGGCGGATATTGAACCGCCGAATCTCCTTCATCAAGGAATTCCACGTCAAGTAATTCAGAATTTCTTCTCCTTCGAGACCCCCTCTTCGAATTCAAGCGTTCCCTAGAGCCTTTCACCTTCACCGATACGTCTGGGTTCGACTCCTCTCCCTGTGGCATTGATGTCAACAAGGAGAGCTGACTCTGGAGCTCCGCATTCTCTCGGTGTAGTGCGTCATTCTGGGAACGGAGCTCCTGACAGCTAAGATACGCAACGCCGAGTTTGTTCATTACTGTATCACGCTCCTTCCCTGCCCTTTGCATTTTTCCGTCATGGGCGGCAATTTTGTGATTGGCAATATCTAGACGATTCTGAAGCACCATATTGGCTGCTTCCAATCCTGAGTATCTTATTAGCTTGGTTCAGTGAAATATCATCGTTGAACTTACTATTTCTTTCAACAGCCAATGTTGCAGCTCCTCGACCTGGTTCCTCCTCATTCCCTTTATACATGTGTAATCTGACCTTTTCCCCTCTGTTGCGACTTGCCTTTTCAGCATGAAGGAACTGATTTTCGTGTTTGAGTTCTTCAAGTCTATTTCCAACCAATAGATTTTCCTTTTCTAGCGCAGAAACCTTGTCTTGAAGCAACTTGAGTGACGCAAACAGCGCCTTCTCGTCCTCTGGGACAGGAACGCCATCAAAAGTAATATGTTCCGGAGAAGGTGCCGATACAGTTACAGCGGGTGGGGAAGCAAATCGAGTTGTTCGGGTTCTGGCATGTCGTGCTTTTGCCGGTATATCTTCCTGGTAAATACCCGAGACCAGTTCAGATAGATCTGGCATGTCTGGAAGGAGAAACGACTCATGGTTAGCAGTTCCATGCAAGGCATCATATGTATCCGTGGCATCCGTGTTTTCGTCCGCAGAATCTGCCGCGTTTCGCCCAGCACTGGTATATTGTTTGCCAGCAGCAGTATTGACAGCGCGAGCAATACCTTGGGCTTGTTTTAGATACGTCACGTTTCCAAAGCGCGTATTTTTGGATGCGCCATCTGCACTCGGAGGGCGTTCGTCGCTCAAGTACGAGCCTTCATAGTTTTCCAATACCTTAGCATGCATATCAGACAACGTGCGGCGTTGAACCTTCGAGGGGCGCCGGTTCAAGGGTGCCTGCTTTCGACTTCGGACCTTAAGTTCCTTAGGATCAAGATTCTCTTTCTGTGATATATTGCTTGCTCGGCGAATTTGGGCGTCTTTGCGAAGGCTATCCTGATTCTTCGTTGCAGTTCTACCAGATATTGTTCGCAATGCTGGTCTTGGGAGCCGAGATTCAGGCAACGCATCGCGTTTTCCGCCTGGAGAGGTGGTCAGTTTGCTGTCGTCGAGAGACATAACGGAACTATAAACGTCTTCGTTTCGCCGTGAAGTCTTTCCTCCTCTGCCCACCTCTATCGACGGAGCTTCGGATTCATCAGAACTGCTAGGATCTGTAAAATGTGGCAAGGCTCTATGGAGCGCAGAGGTGTCGATGGCATAATCAAGGTATTCATCTCGATCGAGAACCTTGTCGTCGCCGAATTGCTGTGTAGATACGAGGGCGTCGTTGTCGGGATCAAAATCTGTAATGGTCGAGTCTCTCGATGTATGGCTCCGGGCCAGCACATCGGAGGTTCTCGTGTGTTCACTAGGAAGCATTGAGGCTAATGACAAAGTCTGATAAATACCTGGCATTGGGATTAGCCAGACATTTGTTGTAAGCTTCTTTCCAAAAGATCAGTGGTAGTAGACCTACGCTCGATACCCAAAATGACTACGCGTCGGTGTCCGGGCCGATTTCCAAAGTGCGACTAAAGGATGCGGAATGTAAAAGCTGCGAAATCCAAAAGGATAGACGCGCGTAGATGCAGTAGATAGACAGCCGGGCCCGTTCAGTCAAGGGGCAGAGTAGAGTCGACGTTCCTGGGCTGGGATACTCCAACGGGAAAATAACAGACAAAAAGGCAAACTGTTTGTTTACATCCTGAAGGTTTTCCGTCTCGCGCTAAGTCCGGGCGCGACCCCCCATTCCTTCCCAGAGCGACATTCGGCTTACGTAACCAGACTTCCAGCTGCTTTTGCGTTGAGCCCGGGCCTCCGTGTGCAAAGGCTTCCAAGAGCAACGACCACCCCTGATCTTTGCTTCCCTGGAGCCTGGAGGGAGTCATTCTCTGCACCTCTCGACGGCGGCGGGGATGTGGTATAAAAGATTAGAACTGTGGTCTGGACAGTTACGCAGTTGCCCTTGCTTTACCCGGAATGAGCATTAACTGATGTTGAAGAATGGAAGCGGGGGAAGCTGTCAGACTTTCCCACTCGACTAAAAGAGTGAACACTCTCTAGCCAGCGCTAGAAAATCCTTGAAGCATGTTGTACCAAGCCACTATGTTCCATTCCCTCTGATAGAAGCTCGCTTCATACGCACTGACTCTCACCCCACTGTTGCAGCCACAAAACAGACGCCAACGTTGGCGGAGCTCATGGAATAACTAGGTATCCCTTCGGCGGTTTGGATTGCAATAGTCTCATGTTGAATATCTATCAAATCGAGGCCTATGAACTCGCACGCCACAAACATTGCATCCAGGTGCTGTGCTCCATATATATAGCCCAAGCACGCAGTTGCAACGCCTGGAGCCCTCAGACTGGACTAGTTAAAGGATCACCCCCAGTAACTAAACTCTCGAGGTGCTTGGGCAAGCAGAAAGAAGTACACAGTTAGCGGATCTAGGAGCTAGGGCCCGAGAACAGTCTGGCAAACATTCAATGACTGATTGGGCAGCTAGATTTGGAATCATAGTATGGCAGACGAAACAGCACCCTACGTCCCGAGGCACGATGGAGTCTTGGATTCAGCGTAGTAGCTTGATTTGTTCATACATCTTGAACACTCGGATAGTTAACTCCGGTGGAGAAGGCCTTTTTGCGGGGAGAGAGAAAAGCATTCCACTTCCTGAGTATCAGACTCACTACATCGCCTCTCTCAGAACAGTCCATAGTTAAAGCATTGTGCAGATGGTGCATAATGAACAGTTGTGAAGCTAGGGTTCCCCGCCCCCAGCAGTCCGAAGAGGGGTTTGGGCGGCTGCGTCCGGAACCTTATGGTCGAGGAAATGATGGGATATTATTGAGAGCTTTCC
Source organism: Amauroascus niger (assembly GCA_001430945.1). NCBI lineage: Eukaryota > Fungi > Ascomycota > Eurotiomycetes > Onygenales > Onygenaceae > Amauroascus > Amauroascus niger. The sequence continues at coordinate 13,284 of LJPK01003327.1, forward strand.
CTGTTCGCCCTATTTATCCTCCTGGAAATAAAAAACCGGATGCGGTTTTTTGAGATTCTGGTAACGGAAGGATATTTTACCTTTGGACAATGACATCGATTCATATCACCGATGACTCCCTAGCGGGTCTTAGGGATAAAGTGGTTATCATCTCAGGTAAGTATGAACTCCGACATACCACCGTCGGCGTTTCAAAACTCACCCAAGAAGTACTATTGAAAACTACATACATAGTTATTGTCTGATCTTCTAACAGTGCTTACCAGGCGGCTCTTCTGGAATTGGTCTCGCAACTTCCAAACTCCTTTTATCCCTTGGAGCCAAGGTCGCAATCGGGGATATCTCACCCCCTCCAGACGATGTCCTCCAGAATGAAGCCGTGACGTTCATGCAAGTCGACGTTACAAAGTGGAAGGACCTGTGCCGTCTATTTCGTGAAACAAACAAAAAGTACGGTTGCATTGATCATGCATTTTGCAATGCCGGTATCAGCAACAGAGCAGACTATTTTGACGAACGCGTCGATGAAGATGGTGACCCCTTGGAGCCGAATCGGCTCACTTTGGAAGTGAACATGATGGGAGTTGTTAATATGACAAAACTGGCCATTTGGTATATGAAGAAACAGAAAAACGGTGGGAGTATTGTGATCACCTCCTCGGCCGCAAGTATGTCGCTGCTCTGTCCCTTCCCTGACATGTGTCCCCGAGATGGGATATGGGATTTGCTAACAGTGCCCTAGGTTTTCAGAGATTTGGACTCGTTGACTATAGTAAGTGCAGAACTTTATTGAAGAAAATGATCTTCGTATTTCGAGACAACCATACTGAAACAGGCACTGTGAAGCGACTGCAAAACATGGAGTTTTGGGTAAGTCTTGAGTCAAGAATCTTTCTTTAGATTAGTTCTTCTTCGCAACGTTAGACACGGAGGATACTACTTTACTGATGTTATCTTTGAAAAGGTTTCATGCGCGCGCTAGCCTCCCATCTCTTATATCCCACGCTTCCCATTCGTATAAATTCCCTGTCGCCCATGTGGACGGACACCGGAATGGTGCCTCGCCCCTTTTTGGAGTCTATCGGATTCAAGGTCCAATCCTCAGAGGACGTCGCTCGCTCCGCAGTGCTTCTCATGGCCGACACATCCCGCCACGGCCAATCGATATTTTCCGTGGGGGGGAAGTTCTACGAGGTCGAAGAGGCAATGTTGGAGGCAAACCTCAACATTGTCGGTGCTAGAAAGGATCCGTCAGCGCAACTGGATTCCGCAAAGATGGCGGCTGCAGCGGATAAGCTGATTGCCGCAGGGCGAATGATCCCAGGACTCTGATACAATTCAAAACCACAGAAATGTACGCGCCGAATGTACGGCGTATACGATATGGACGTAATTATGTTTTTAGCAACGACTTTGACCTGTTTTTAGCAAATTTTAGGGATATATATGCTGCGATCTAAACCACGAACTGAGTACTTGAAGATCTGCAGCCCTCTCCTCATTCTTTCCATAGACACGGATACACCTTCCGTAACTTCTGCATAACTTTTGCTTTTGTCAGTGTTGGAGATAAGCCGTGATCATTGCGGCTGTTGTTCAGCCCAAGAGTTTGATAGTCAACGAGATGGATTGAATTAGGCGGTGGAACGGCTTCGAAGCGTATTTTTGTTCCAGAGTCAGTTAGCTCGAGACCAAAACGAAACTCGGTATCCAAGTTCTTCAGCGGTTGAGGCTCATAAGAAAAGGTTCAAGATCAACATGAGTACATGGTACAAAATGATGTAAACCATCCTTTTGATTTTGACTGGTAAATTATGCCTGCCCAAGCAGCACAGGACAACTAACTCAGAAATTATTTCAATGATTAGCCAGAAAGAAATGCACATCACTCTGACTAGCACAACAAAACCTTCTGGACAAAATGTAAAGGCATCATCTATAACGGAAAACGATTAACCCAAGTGCGCCAGATGAAAAGCCCAGATGCTGAATGTTATAAGGGCCAAGTTGCCAAAATAAAAGAAAACACCAAAGAATCATCGAGGGATTCACTTGAAATCTGCGAAAGGAGGTATTAAAGTAAAGCCAACGAGTAGGTCAAAAAAAGAGATATGTGTCAAATGTCGTAATTCGTCAAACACCGGTCTATTTAATGTGCAAGATTTAGATAGACAAAGGTTGGTGGAAAGGGTGGAGATATTGAGAGATTGAGGTCCCAGTCAAAAGTCCTATAAACGAAACATTGACGCTGATCGGAGGGACACTCGAATCGCTAGTTCTTCTTTTGGCAATGCTATCTCGCAGTGCCCGCTGTATTTCGAGAAGAAGAAATGGGAGAACTAGGAGCACTGGGGGGCGGAGTGGCATTTTCAACAGCAATGCTAGGTACATCGCTGATGGAACGGCGCTGGGTCGGCGGGCGGACATCCTGTGGCGACTCAGGATACGGAGGAGCCTCTCCTAGTTCCAAGTTCTCATATGGCGGAGGTTGGGGGATGGCGGTGTCTCCGATATCCGTCTCCGGTGTGGCAGCATGCTCCATATCGGACATGGTGGACTGGGTCATGAGAGACGTTCCGGACAAAGAACGCTGGTGAATTCCCGGATTCCCCACCCCATCCTGACCCATAGCCGCAGGTGTGTCGAGCAGCGGCCGGCAATCCGACCCTTGGGAGCTGGCACGTACCCGGGAGCCATCGTGGCGGACATGGCCAACATCAGCATACGATACGCTAGATACACGCCTGTCCCGCCCTCGGGATTGGTGCTCAGCCAACAGCGAGGCTGCGGTCACAGATTCGTTGTTTGCCCTGGCTTCCGCTTGGGCGCGACTTTCGGCGCGGATTTGTTCCAAAGTCAGCCAGTCTCCGCGTTCACGAGCCTCCCGGCGCCTCCGCCGCCTGTCTTCTCGCTCCGAGACTTCCTGCCTGCGAACCATTCTAATTTGATAAAGGGATGCCATCTCCTCCTCTCTCCGCGTTTCCTCATCTTCTGTTGTCTCCGGGAACTCCACAACAACATCCATACCGGCGCGTTCGCCTTCCCTTCCAATCACCTGTTCATGCGGTTTAGGGCTCGGAGAGTAGGCCGGCAGGGTCATTATCGATCGTATCGATGTATTTCGGTCAATTGATAATTGCGTCGTGGACTCCATTTCTCCTCCTTCTGCTCTGGCACCATGGTACGACGTATTTTGCGATTGATCTACTGCGGACGAGCCAGCGTGCTCTGTCGCGGTCCCAGGGACCTGGCCGTACGCCGAACGCGGCATCCAGCGTTGCCATTTCTGCTTCAGGTAGTCTGTTGGAATATATTTAGGCTCGTGGTTTCGAATCCGAAGAGTTCGCAGGATCAGGTAGACGAGGATCCCAACACATAGGATAGCGAAGACAACCACACAGGCCTATTTATTCTCAAACATGCACGAGTTAGTTGCTTTTCTGAGAGAAGGTTGGAGTTGACGCGGCAGAAGTAGTTGTCCACTGCTTTGAAGTCTTACCACAATGAGCTCTGTAGTTTTGGCGCCTGAAGTTTGTGAACCATCTCTCCTGGTGATCATTGTAACAGCCCAGCACGCAAAGAAATACGGCTTGGGAGTGACATCAACCAGCTCCTTCAGACAATAAACATTATCCCACGGCCAGAAAGACTAAAAGTCGAAAACAAAGAGTGAGCTTGGAGTGGCCTATTGGCGCTTTCGTTCGAGGGGGGAGGGCCCAAGAGACCCGGTGTCTCGCGACCGGGAAGTGTGGGCGAAAAACTTCGAGGATAACTAAACAAAATAATCGGTTATAGCGTCTAATGAGTTACGCCTCCCTCAAGGGCGATTCGAGATCAATGCTGATTTGACTGCCCGGGTTGGTGTCTGAGCAGACAAAGAGTGAAACTAACTAAAAATGTGTGTTTTTGGTTGAAGGACGTTCGCGGGTCGGGTCGCAGTCCAGCCCATTCTCTTCTCCTCTCCTCTTCATGGGAAAAACGAGATGTAACTTGACCCGCATATAAACTACTCCTGGCTTTCTTCAAGGCTCCCCCCCAGCGACATCCAGGCTGTGCAGACGGCTTCCTGAGAAATTTACCATTTGAAAGCTCAAAGGCTGAGCATATCCGTATTTGATAGCTTAAGTTATTCACTCGTTTTTCTTTCCTTGTTAACCACTTCACCCGCCTCGGGAAGATTCAAGCCTTGACCTGCAGCCTCGTTCTCCCACACGAGAGAATTCGTTCCGACTGGCCAGAATACTACCAAATGAATGCCTTGGGGATTGAGTTTCTGCGCGAACGTGGGGCGCAATGATTCTGTTATTTACGACCCGCTCTGGTGCCATATTATAACATCATCAAAGAACTCCAAGCCCATCAAAAAACAATCTCCAAAGGCATGGAGATCGCAGTAAATTGTGCAAGATGAGCATTTTCTTAACGAAGAGAATTGTATCAATGCTATCACATTAATTCAATCAAGCTACAAATCTAGGCAGTCTTCACTGGCGAGAAAAGGCTCTCGCATGGAGCTTTGAATTGCTTCAATCAAGACAGAAGCACGAATTGCCTGCAGCAAGGGATTTTTTTTGCAAAACGCCATCCTATACTCTGCGCCTTGGTAAGGACCGGCTCTGTTGCCCTGGCTGAGGAATAGTTACCGGAAGAGAAATGCCGCTTTCGCACCGCCATTTCCTATGCGCACACAGCATAAACATTACACTTGTCACACGAAGATCCATTCAATGCAAACAACCAAGTGTCTCCGCAAGGACGAGAAATCAAGCCTCCCCATACTCCAGCATGTCATTATGTCCTTATCGTAGTCGTTCAAATCATATACATTCATTCATTCTCAACATCTTCCTCAACTCACCCCCACGGATGTTAACCAAAACATCAAAGGCTCCCTCTTCAACAAGCCTCCCCTGGTCAACGACCACCACCCTATCCGCCACTTCCATCATCTCCCTTGCATGCGTGATGATAATCACTGTCAACCCGTCACCCCGACGGCTATCTCGCATACCCATCAACCTACTCACCGTCCGCTTGATCCCAGCCGCGCTCTCCGCATCCAAACTCGACGTCGCTTCGTCCAGAATCAGAACCCGCGGCCGGCGAATAAGCGCCCTGGCGATGACCAAGCGCTGCGCTTGACCGCCTGAAAGGCCAACGCCACCATCACCGATGAGTGTGTCGTATCCGGCTGGAAGCGAAGAAATGAACTCATCGATCCCGGCGGCTTTGGCAGCAACACGCACGTTGGCCATTGTATTGTAGAAATTTGTTTCGTCGAGGCCATAGCTGATATTGGCCCTGATGGAGGTGGGGAAGATGACGGGCCGTTGGGGGACGACGGATATCAGCGAGCGGAGTGTTGGAACGTGCACTTCTTCAAGGTCCAGGCCTCCAAGGGATATACGGCCCTCTTCTGCTTCCTCTCCTGCGGGCCTAGAATTCGCGGCATTGATGGGATACAACGCAAGGATAAGGGATGCTAAGGTTGATTTTCCTGAGCCGGACGGGCCAACGATGGCTGTGCAGCTGTTTTCGTTGATGGTGAGGGAGAAATTTTGTAGAACAAGTTTGTCTGGCCGGGATGGATAACTGAAATTGACGTTGGTAAATTTGATTGGCATAGGGTGCAGGATACGCGTTTGGCCCTTGTGCTCGTGAGAGCTATCTTCCGGAAGGTCGGCAAGGTGTAAAACCTGAGTGGCAGTGTCTCTGGAAGAGCTAATCTGCGGAACTAGCACGGCATGTCAATTCACCAGGTTCACAGATACAGTGGAGGGACTCAATCCTTACCCAGAGAAAGGACCGCTTTCACATTTGCCATGCTAAAAAGTAGCATAGAAAATACAGTCAAGATGGCATTTGTAGAGTACCGCATCGAAGACACCAGAAGTGCCCCGTAGTAAAACACGAGAGCTACGCCAAATTATTAGTGGTTTTCCCTAAGGTGCCCGAAAGCTAAGAACATACCGTAGACAAATATGATGGACGACTCCGACAAACCGAAAATGAAGCCGGTATAACATCCTCGTTTTATCCCCACCGTCAAGGTCTCCGAGTTCGCTCGGAAATGCTTCTGGTGGAAGAAAGACTCGAGAGTCAGGGACCGAACGGTACGAATATCCAGAAACGTCTCAGAGAATATGCCCGCCACAACCTCAGCCGCATGATTACAACGACTTTCCCAATACCCGCTGACTTTCTCAAACACTCTTGTAAGAGCATAAAGGATCGGTGCGCATGCACAGCCAACCAAGGTCAATCTCCAACACAGCGCCATACCCCACCCTGCACCCATCACCATCATGACAGCAGCCACAAGCATAAAACCGGCAAACCTACCCACAAGGTTCCGCATTTCTTCCGCATTACGGTCTAAACAATTGACCAAGCTCGAGGCATTGCTGGAATCCTTCTCAAACCACATTTGGGGTTGCTGGAGGATCCGACTGATCGCGCGAAGGCGTAGCTTATTGACCCACGCTTGTCCGCAGTGTTCTAGGAGGTAGTGCACCCAAAAAGATGTAATGCCATTTCCGATTGATACCCCTAGAATGCCCAGCGCGTATTGGAGTGCAGCACGAAGACGGTTTTCGGTGAGGTAAAATGTGCTGAGCAAGCGAGAGAAAAGAAAGGCAAATGCCGGCGTGGCTGCTGCGTGGAAAAAGGCAGAAATAAACCCAAGAAATAACAGAACAGTATCTTTCCGAGATAATGACGGTATAACAGTACATAAGGCTTTGAACAATGAACCAGGTCGGTGAACGAACGGTGGCGGTTCTGATCCGGATAATTCTTGGTCCACTTCGAAATGCTCACTCAAAGGAGACATAGCCGCCTTGGTCTCATGTTCACCTGGTGATAAAATAGCCTCTTTGGATTTTATACTGGCGGTTTCAATTATGAAATCCCGCGAGTAAGGAGACCATTCTTGGAAACTGTTTGGGCTAGTTTGGTTTGGAGAGAAATTAGGTCGCGATTGTTGAAGAAATAAATTTTGACGAAATAACGGAGAGGAAGGCACAGGAGAAAAGACAAGATGCGAGCGAGGTTCAACCGAGAAATCCAAGCTTATTGGCCTTGCTGGAAAACTCACGGGTCGCTGGCAAGGTCGACGGCGCATGGATGCGAGTCCACCGATAGGGCTATCCACCAATCCATTGGGCTGAGAGCTAAAGACGCTGGGTGATGTAGGTGTGACGACGTCTTCAATATTGTTTCCAAGCGCTCGCTTGTATCCTTGACGGGACACCTTTCCGTTTTCCACCATATAGACGAAGTCTTGCTCGCTTATCTGAGATAGATCATGCGTGATAACAATGGTGGTTTTTCCTTTTCTCCAATTTCGCACGGAATTCATAATAGAAACTCGCGTAGAATAGTCCAAAGCACTCGTTGCTTCATCCAAAATGAGAACGGGAGTATTCCGAAGACGAGATCTCGCTAGAGCCACTCTCTGCCGCTGTCCGCCACTAAGACGATCGCCACCCAACCCAACTACAGTATCAAGCCCATTAGGCATGGCCCGAACAGCTTCTCCTAAGTGTGCAAACGATATGCAGCTAGCAATATCGTTTGGCCTGATCTGAGTAGGGTCTTGAGCACCGAAAGCGATGTTCCTCATAATCGATTCGTTGAAGAGCGAACTTTGTTGCTGTGACAAAGTTATATTGTTGCGAATCCAGTTAGTATCCAGTGATTCTATTGGATTCCCATCAATCGATATCTCCCCAGACAAAGGAGAATAGAACCGTAACATCAAATTCCCCAGTGTACTCTTTCCAGATCCACTCCTCCCGACGACGAAGGTCATGTCACCAACGGGGAAGAAGAAGGTGCAGTTATCCAGAACTAAACGATCGGGTTGAGACGGATACGCAAAGGTCACCTTTAGAGGGATTAACATAGAAGGCCAACAAAACGGAGCGAGAACTTACGTTTTCGAATTTGATGGCCCCTTCGCAAAAGTGCGGAGACTGATTTTCGAATGTCGGACCAGTCGAGTCGTCCGCCTTGTGTGCGTGGCTAAGGATGTGTCTGAGAGCTGTCGCCGCCGCCCTTCCCTTCTCGAGTACAAGGAGTTGAGGGATAATACATTCGATAGATTGGGTTGCTTGAAAACACGCCCAAAAGGTGGTTAAAACCTGGCCCGGATTTAATTTTCCTGTTGCAACGAGATAGCTTCCATACCAAAAGCCTTGAACGAACATTCCAAAGGTTAACATGTGGATGGACCCTATTTCAATGGCAGTTAATCGCGCCTGTTTGCCATAGTGATCTGCAGCGGCCCGGATGGCGGATATATAATTTTGTGTTTCTAGGGTTTGCCCATTTAGTTGCTTGACAATGTCGATTGAGGAAATGGCGTTGCTGGCCAGTTTAGATGCTCTATCAAGTTCCTGTCGTTGTGCATCAATCTCAGGCTGCACTTTTGTCGAAATCACCGATATGACTATCGCACAGAGAGGAACTGTGGCGAGGGAAACCAAGGTAAGTTTCCACGAAATACAAAGCGCCAGTACAAAACCGGTGATAGACGCGACTAAGCTCTGGATCACAGAGCCCAACGGTTGAGAGACAGCCAATTGAAGATCACGAATGTGCCTAGAAGATCATCAGCGTAAACTTCTCGTCTCCAGCAATCCATGAGACGCTTACTTACGCCTGGAGGCGCGGTAGCAGCGCAACAACTCCATCCGCTGTTAGATCAAACCATTTGGTTTCTTTACCGAGCAATTTGCTAAAAAGCTCATCGCGAGCTCCCTTTGCCTGCAACTCTCCAAAGACGATCCATGAAGAAAGATATACAGATTGAAGGACCCAAAGTACAAGTCCAAGAACAAGTAGATATATGCAATGAAGGGCGATTGCGTCCATTAGCTGCGCTGCAGTAATCGATCGGGCGCCAAAGCTGGTAAGCTCATTGAAGATGCGACCAAGTATGACTGCAAGAAGAGGAAAAGCGAGTCCGCCAGCGGCCGTGAATATCAATCCCACGATGAAGGGGACCAGGTGTCTCGTCGTTGTGAAGAGGAATAGCGACTTCCATTTTCTCTCCAGCTCTGGTTCGCCAGTAGGCATTGAGCCTATTAAGACTCCTGGATCTGATGAGGATTCTGGAGCCATGGAGGTATTGACTGGCGCCAGGAGAATATATCATCCCAGAAGTAAGGTACCATTATTGGGGATGCTATTATATCCAAGGAGAACAAAAGATAAAAAGGTGACAAGGAAACCAGGCAGCTTTTTCAGCACTGAGGTTTGGAACACATAGTTAACGTGAGGAACCCCAGGGCGAATATGAAAATATTAGTCAGTTACAATATTTTGAACCCCCCTCCCTGGCCACATGCACTTGGTTGAGAATGTCTCTCAATGGAGAGGGCTTTTGTGACTTCTTCCTATTGTTCTCGTATGAAAGTTATTGTTCCAGAGAGCTTTCTGAGCACAAAGGAAAAGCGCCTAGAGTCAACAGATCAGCCAATCAGAACCACTCGTCATGATTAAAATGGCGCAAGGCCTTCAAGAAGACTGCAGAGTAACTAGTTAGTTACCTGGAATGGTCGTCAGCAAGCCTATGTAACTAGTAGTGACTTAAACTGCAGGCCACATGTTGTTCTGGTTCAGCCCCCTGTCTCTGTATTTAACATGTAGTTATCCAAATGAATGGGGGAGAGGCCAAAAGAACGGCATTGTGCCATTTCCTGCCATTCAAACCCCAGAATTTCCTTCATCACGCATTGCACATGATGCAGAGTTCCGCAAGACGCGACATAACAACTGCCTTCAATCAAAGAAAGAGAAAGAAAGCCGAGAAAAGCGCATGCTGACATAACCAAATCCACGTGATCGGGCAGAGTGGCTCCGGTCCCCGAAAGCTACACTGCCCCACTTAGCCTCGCCTCTTTTAGTTGGTTACCTAAGCACGCCCACCAAGAAACCTTTGGAAGCTTCAAAAACCGCAACCCCGCTAAATAACCTAACTAACTAATAATTAGTTACCCCAAAGGAGAAAAAACTTCAACCCCAGGACCGCCGGTGGTTCAGCGGATACAAAAAAGGACTGCTACCATCACAGAGATATCGGAAACTGCAGAAATTTTCTTACGGAGGCGCGCCAAAAACTGTCCAATTCCATTTTTTCAGGCTTTGCAGTGGTTCACAGCATCCCAACCGTCAGAACCAAAAAGCTCCGCCAAACAATGGTAGTTAGTTGGAGGTGCCCACAGAACTCAAAAGGCCAAGGGGGCGAGCTGCCTTGAATCATGTCGATATGACGAAAGCGGCTCGCAGACATTATTGCATCCTGGCTTCCGAAAGACTGATCGCTGATAATACTCCGAATTTAGGTACTGCGACAAGGGCAGTTCGCCTTCTTCCGAACCTTGTGGGGTGCAGTTTCTTCCCTCCAGAGCTTGACTATACGGGGATAGTTAAAGCACACAAAACAATTTGGTGCTGCATTGATGTTTGTGGGATTAACTACACATAAAGCGGCTAACCTAAGTTACTACATGTTGCGGCTGCAAAGGATGATGAAGAGAAAAATCGTGAGATCATCGCCGCTTGACTGCTTCTGGGTACCTTGCCTAGTTAGCGTGCCAATACGTCATATGTTGGATACTCCACCGATGCCCTTCAGATCCGAAAGACAAAAAAGAAAGAGGACATCGGCATTCCGGACGGCCCAGAGTTCAGCTGCAAGTACTCCGTAATAGTCCTACAGTTGAGTGGTACGCCTGTAGAACTTTTTTACCATGCGATGAGAACCATGGGAATATCGCAGAGACGGCTCTTCTTTACGGGATATCTCCAACGACTCCCCGTGGCAAAACCTAACAGTGTTTGCCTCGTCCGGTATGACCGCCCAATCCGCGTCCTTAAGGGGTTGCATTTGGGGTTCCCCATGGGAATGACCTAAACGCTCTGTTTCTTCAGGTCATTTTTCCAAAATTCTGTGAAACGATTGGATGATCCAGTTTTCGGTCCAGGAAAACTGGGACACGGCCCGTGTGGCCATCTGCTTGTAGAGTTTGTCGTATGGCGACAAGGCCTGTACAACTACGCAAGGATTTTACGATCGGTTTAGAATTCAGGACTCCAGAAAATTCCCCACGTTCGTTGAACATATAATATATGGGTATCTACCAAAAGTTGGCAAGATCGTCCAAGAGCTTTTTCCTCTTCCTTCTTTCTTTAACCTCCAGTCCATCACGATATACCACCTCCGAAAGGTATACACTCGAAATTCTCACGCATTTCCAAGAGATCCCAAATGGAAAAGTTCAAGGGATATTTCAATTCAAGGAGAAATGGGGCCTCTTCCGACTCGGAGAAGGAATTCTCTACTCAACATGCGGAGTCGGGCCCCGGTCAGCTCGTGGAGACCCCCATTCGACGGGTAACGATGCATTCTCTGATCATGGGCATGTTTGTGTCGATGGGAGGATTCGTCTTCGGCTATGATACCGGTCAGATTTCCGGAATCTTAGCTATGGAGGACTTTCTACAACGGTTCGGAGAGAAAGACCTTGACGGGAACGGCTATCATTTCAGCAATGTCAGATCCGGTCTGATTGTGGCACTGGTACGTACATTCTAACAGAACGCCTGATCTGACAACGCGCCTTTGTTCACCAACTAATGCCGAACTTTTTTATATGTAGCTCTCTGTCGGTACTTTGATGGGCGCATTGATTGCTGGCCCGGCCTCTGATCGAATTGGACGAAAATGGTCGATATCCTGGTGGTGTGTTATCCTCTCTGTCGGCATTATTGTCCAAGTGTCTTCAGAAGGACCAAAATGGTGGCAGGTAGTCATTGGTCGTTGGATCGCCGGTCTTGGAGTCGGCGCCCTTTCGTTGCTGGTCCCTTTATACCAGGGTGAAAGCGCCCCTCGACATATTCGTGGAGCTATGGTCAGGTACGGTATCCTCGAAAATGAAGCTAAAACCCCAATTTTCTAACTTGTATTCTTAGCACCTATCAACTTTTTATCACTTTGGGTATCTTTGTCGCAAATTGCATCAACTTTGGAACGGAACATATGGACAACACTGGTTCATGGAGAATCCCGATGGGAATCACTTTTGTCTGGATAATCATCCTCGGATTCGGCATGCTCTTCTTCCCAGAATCGCCCCGGTATGATTACCGCCAGGGCAAGACTGAGCGCGCTAAACGAACAATGATGAAGTTTTATGGAATCCCAGAAAATCACAAACGGCTTCACGAGGAATTTGTTGAGATTCACCAAAAGAACGAAGAGGATCTGGCCGCTCAGGATGAGAGTTTCTGGGAAATGTTCCGTGCTCCTAGAATGAGATACCGAATCCTTCTCGGCGTTGTACTTCAAGCACTGCAACAACTCACCGGTGCCAATTACTTTTTCTACTATGGTACCGTCATCTTCAAAGGCGCCGGTATCGATAACAGTTATGTCACTCAAATGATTCTCGGCGGCGTCAATTTTGGCAGCACATTCCTCGGCTTGTACAATATCGAACACTTCGGTCGCCGCAAATCCCTGATTGTTGGCGCAGGCTGGATGTTCATATGCTTTATGATCTTTGCGTCCGTTGGCCACTTTTCTCTGAATATCGAGCACCCAGAACAAACTCCCAAAGCAGGTACAACCATGGTTGTCTTCGCTTGTCTCTTCATTCTTGGGTTCGCAAGTACATGGGGACCCATGATCTGGGCCATCGTGGCCGAATTGTACCCATCCCGCTACCGCGCACGATCAATGGCTTTGGCTACCGCATCAAACTGGCTGTGGAATTTCCTCATTGCCTTTTTCACGCCGTTTATCACTGACTCGATTGATTTCCGGTACGGTTACGTTTTTGCAGGCTGTCTGTTCCTTGCCGCGGCGACTGTGTATTTCGGAGTCATTGAAGGCTCAGGCAGGACCCTGGAAGAATTGGATACGATGTACATCATGAAGGTCAAACCGTGGAACAGCGCCAAATTTGAATTCCCGCCCGCTGACGAACTGCCACCGGAGGCCAAGATGTCGCGCGCCCCATCGTCCGACCATGGGGAAATTGACCCGATTCGGCCGGCATCCGAAGAGCAGCAATATAAGTGAGTCTGTGACTAGCTGGATATTGTTGCACGTGCTAGACAAGGCCGCCCTGGTGGAAGCTCTGCAAACGAGTCATAAATAACTGCACTTTGAAGAACATGACCCTCTTTCTATTCTTCTTACACGTCCAAGACACTCTTTTTAGTTTCCATCCTTGTGGTGAGATTGGAAATGCCCACTGTATGGTTTTTTTTTTATTTGGCTTGTAGCCGTGTTGTTTTTCTTCTTCCTTGGGTCAACAGCATGCATGGAGTTTTTGCGATTGCGAACCGGATTACCCCTTTTTTTATGGATATTTGGATATATGATATGTATAACATTCAAATGAATTGATTGATTTCTCGTACTCAAAAAAAGTACCCAAGTAGCAAGCCTCCAGTGCCTTGTTTATCGTACCGTTAGCGATGAACTGAAGAAAATATCGGTCAGATGACTTGTTTTTCAACCAGATTGTTAGGAAATGGATATTGAATATATGCAATATTTGACACAACAGGACTTCATAATCGAATGAGCCGTCAGATGGGTTTATTGCGTCCGTAATGTCCTGTTGAATTTTGTTGTTCCTATACACTTATCTAACGGCGAACTGGAATCCACAGTGTAACATATGGCGCAGCAAAGGCTTTGGATCTGCCGCGTTGATTCAGACAAGTTAACAGGGATGTATGTATGTACATGGGCAAGACGAGGTTAACGCTGGCTCTAAATGAACCGCATCATACACCCGTCCCGGTTGGATTCTTGATATCAGCCGGCCGATGTGTAGCAGGTTGAAGGACGTATGTACAACGGATAGGTAAATGTTGTTCAGAAATGAACGCCGTTGGTTGTACGAAGTATTTTAAGCTGCATTGTGGGACTTTTCGTAAATCCAATCGTTGAGACCCTCTCGGTTTCTAGAAACGATAACTAGGTTAGTGAAAGAGGATAGATTTGAATCGGGACTGATAGTTAAGAACTCACCTTGCAATCTCGATGGCGTAGAACTGCATTCGAACCACTACAAATTCGAAAAAAAGGCTTTGTTAACAAATCAATCTCATCCAACGCCTCGAGTAACCCCAGCGCTTATCAATCAACCCAAAACTCCTACTACTCTAGTTGATCAGACGTACCAAATATAGTTTCATCCTCGCCATATTCCCACTTCGCATTCTTCCTTAACAGTGTGCCAAAATTGTAATCGTGAACTTTCTTTTCATACTCCATGGAAAAGTTGCGCCATCTTTCTTTTCCCTCCTTGCTTTTCATATGATCCTCATCAATTGTCCCGGTAACTTCGAAGTCTGGAAAGTCTCTCTTGAAATGTTCGTATATCTCGTCATCCATTTTCGTCAGTCGTAACTTTGAACCAGGCGTTTTCTCGAGAATAGCCCAGTATGTTGACATTTGCTGGACGGCTAATCGTATACGGAAAAGAAACTCAGCATTCCCATTGCCTTTTTGAAAATAATCTCGGACGAAGGCGGCTTCTCGTTTGGGGTGGGTGGTCTAACCTTTCACTGCAAATTGCTTTTCAATCTAGAAAAGGACAAAGTCAGCGTCGTTGATGTTGATTTAAGAGGGCAAAGCGGATTGTAAAAAACTTACATCTTCCAAGTTATCTGCCTTCTCCGGGTCAAAATCTGCTGGAGCGGCTAGTGACATTTTTATTTTGCGGTGAAAAAGGACTTTTTAGATTGAAGCCGTTTGCTTTTCCACAGGATTTGTCGTCAAATTATGGCGCGACGGATTCGGGGTTCAGACTGGTATGGTTTATATTCTCTCCAAGATTTGCGTGTATAGCACAATTCAGAGTGATGGAGACAGGGAGTTTATAAGTTGGTGTAGATATATTCGTGATACAGCAAAACGGCCTTCTGGATATAAAATGCCCCTCGTCAGGTTGCCCCTCATGGACGTTCACGGAGCTTCAATGAATTCCGGATTTCTTGGCATTGATTAGTTAGTTAGGTAACTAACGTAATCCCCCACCTAACGACCACCAAATTTGAATTCAACTACTCTTACAAAATCCATGATATTTCAACAACATAAGATATTCAATTAAGATATTACTAGATAATAGATAAGATATAGGTGTACTGGAGCACAACGCTCAAGCAACAGCGGCGAGCTTTGGCGGATGCTACGTAGGTAAATAAACTGAGGACTGTGAATTGCCTTTGGACTACTACTATCAATATTGTACGGTTGATTATACTGTTACGACACCTGCAACAGCCAAGGAGCTGCTCAGACGTAGAGGAGCCAACCAAATTCCCAGAAGCTACGCACCCAAAGCTGGCGAGTGTTACTTAAAAATTGCCCAGCCAGGCAGAAACAAACATCAGGCCGTCATATCCTAATGTCGAAAAGCTAACGTAAGGGCTGGACCTGGGTTTAGAGTGGACACTAGAGACAGTGACCAGCTGGCTTTTTGATTACATATCCCTGGTTTCTATCTAGCATCAAATGGCCACATCTTGTCCGCCTTTGCTACTGTCATGTCTTCACCACGGGACTCGGCTTCTTTGGCAGTCTGTATCCATTCATTATACGCTGTGCGATGAGCAGCCCTCGCAGCGTCCCATGCATCATTCGAGATCCACCCGTCAGAATTTGTAACAAGGTTGTCCCTTAACCATGACTTGAGTGCTTGAACAGCCTCAAAATCTTCATAGTCTCGAGCATGCTGTTTCAATTCCGCTTCTGTGGGAGAATATGGACATGAGCCCTCTAGCCCCAGTTCCGCCCAGCGAGCTGAAAGCTCAAATAACTCTTGGCGGACAGCGACAGCGGAGTCTCTCCAAGTTGTGTGACAATAGTGGAAGAGTCGAAAAAGAGTCGGGTCAAGTAATCTTGCAGGACGAAGCTTAGGAACAAGGGCTGTCATGACCACATCATATGTTTGATAACAGACGGATGCATCTTTTAATTCTCGTTCCTTTTGTCCAGAAATTTCTGTTTCATCTTGTTCGTTCTCGAGTGGATCTTCCTCGAGGACCCTTGGGAGTGCAGCGAAATCAGGTGTCTCGTTGGCATAAATAAACGCGGGCTCAATGCTGGTTGATTACCAATCTATCAGGCCAGTAATAACGGTTGGTTCTTCGGCAGAGACGTAGATATTCCTCTTGTGAAAATCCGGGTGAAGCAGAGCTGGTGTAGCAGCGTCCTCAATGCGTTTATCTTCAATCAACTTTTGTATCACCTTTCGACTTGTTTTCAATAGACGGATGTGATCTTGGATTGATCCTTGATATGGCAGAAGCTTGCGATTATTGACGGCTTCTTTGGGCAAACGAGAGAAACCGGTATCTATCAAACCTCGACAATAACTTGTGAGATCTCTCCAAGGTCCGCAATTGGGACTTGGGCCACGGTAGAGTTCATGTTCCCCCGGATTTCGGTTCCAGAAAACCGGACTGCAATGTGGTCCCACACAGAAGCCCTGCTCGAAGGGAATCTTTGAGTCTGAGTCTAGAGGCGCATCTGCGAAGTATAGACTGCCATAGGCCGGGAAGTCTAGGGAAGCCATCTTTTTCATTGTCAATGAAAGCGCTTTGGTGCACAGCATATGTTGTTCCGGGTTCATTTTGTGCCACTCTTGATGTAATTGGACACCCGCCACATGCTCCTGGATAATATATTCAGTTCCAGTTGGATTGGAAAGGATCATCATTCCAGTCGAGAATTTTCGGTATCGGAAGCGAGATCTTGGATTGTACTGTACAGGCATAAATTAGTGAACATGTCAGCCATACCCCCAAGGACAGGGGATGCGGCTTAGCTTTACAATAAGTTATCGTTGCAACTTCAGAGTTGGTCGTTAACCTTGCCGGGCCAGCAATCCCGGTAGGTACCCTTGCCACAACACAAGGTCCATTGTCCATTGTTAAAAGGAAGACTCTGTTGAATCCACCTTCTCGCTTCTCATATTTGACAACGCTGGTGGCTCTTGGACATGTGTAAACAGCCCGCTCACACAGCGCTGAGAAGTCAAACATAACGTGGCGAGAGTTTCGCTCGAGCTCGTCCCGATTGAGCCATCTTCCGCCGGTATACAAATGCGGATCATGTCCTATAATGCAAAGTCAGTGACATATTAACTCGTTGGTCAATGCCGGTGAGTTCATGCTACTAACGACGAGTCAGTTCTTGCGAATTTGTTCCTGGGGATGTGCTGTCGAGCCAGGCATGTGGCGAAGGTGTGCTGTTCTTGTTTCCCATGCCGGATAATGTTCGAGATGGGCAACGGAATCGACAATGCTGAATGATTGACGAAGGGACTCCCAACCGCCGCCAGACTCGGAGCATATCAGACTGCCGGTCTCCTTTTTCTTGAAACACAGAATATTTGTGATGAATGAAGATAATGCATCTAATAATAGAAAGATGATTGCAGAACTGAGTATAGCAATAAAGAAGTTATTTTCAGAACTCAACATCAAATCAATTTTTGTTTTTCTGCATGACTTATATAATTCAGTTGATTTTGTAGACTGCAGTTGAGTACCCCTGTTATGAATCTCAACTACATTTCTGAAACTGAATTAATGTTCATCATACTCAATGTTTTTAATTATTATGAATGTCAGATTAGAAGATTAACAGTGATAACAGCAATTTTCTGACAATACTCATCTTGACTAACAGAAACATAATAAATTTGTTAAAATGATTGATATATTGAATTGATTGACAGACATGAAGATTATCTAATTTGAAAAGAACTTCAGCTTCATGATGTGATTGATATTGAAGCTGGGAGAGAGTGTCAACTAGACTGAAATCTAGTTGATTTTGTGTATGCTGTGAATTTGCTCTGAATATGCTGGAGATACATGGCAGATTGGTAGCAGATTTGATTTGAATTTGTCTCAGAATATCTCTTGCTTGGATTTCTCAGGAAATCTCTTGATTGTCTTGTTTGCTCACTTCCTAGAACTCTCATTGATTGAGCTCTAACTTAGTGAGATATTTGTAGTTATGCACTAGACTGAGATAAATCATGATCATGTCTATATAGAGCAGATAAATTTCTGTAGTTGATACAAAAATCAGACTCAATGACTACTACATATTCATTGCTCCGTTAGGCTTCATAATCTGATCCTACCATAAGTAGGATTGCCAGACCCTAGTGTCGGCACAACAATCAATTAGCTCGTTATGCCTCAACAAGTGGTTGTTAGGTGGGGGATTACGTGTTTAAGTTAATTAAGTTTAATTCTATGGTGGACTCCACGGCCGCAGAGCGAAGCCTTAAGGTTGTTCACCGTCCGCCGGATTCGGCATAATTTCAAGTGTCAGGCCAGTGGGCAGCGAAGACAAAGGAAGCTCAGATCAACTATTTAGCGAGTTTTGACGTCGTCATGCAGGTTGTCGCCAAAAATGCTGGCTAGCGTCCAGCCACAATGACATCTACGATCGCCTTTGGGCAGAGAAGGACTGAAGAAGGCAATTCGGGCACCCGCGGAAATCAGAGACAGCAACCATCAAGTCCAATTTTTGCTTTGAAATTTGAACAAACTTCCCTGAGAAGAAGTTCCCTTCTATGCCTAATACTTCTCGCCCAAAATGTCAAATGTTCAGCAAGATGCAAAAGAAGTGGCCCATCATCGTAATCAAGGCCTGAGCGGTGTAGGAGATCAGTCGAGATCGTCTAGCTCTTCAAAGCGGCCTTCATTGAGCGCAGTTCTCACAGGGTTCTCCACGTTGACCACTCCCGTTGCTCGGAGTCTGCGGCTGCCTGTTAGAGATATATTCTTTGTCCTAATAGGGGGCGGAATCTTACCTCTCAAACAGAACAAAAAGTCGTTCCGCCTCGATCTCCTTTTCCTCCATTGTCATTGGAGCCCCGGTGTCCTGAGGCTCGGCGTCAAGCCTTTGACCGGTGATCGGGTTTATCGGGATACCTTGCTCTCCTGGTTTTGTAGGTTTGGTACTGAAGGCTTCCTTCGCACTTTCAGGGATAGGCATATCGTGAGACAAGAGGAATCCAGCGGCAAACCCGTAACCGACGTTTCTCACAAAATCACTGGCATTACACCCAGATAGTTCGTACATCAACGCTGAAATCCCTTCCCTTAGATGAGGCGCAACGGGAGACGTGGAAAGGCGTAGAAGCCTCGAAGATAGCGTATTCGACTGTCCAATTGGCAAGTCCCTATCGCTGTCGTCCGGGAGGAGGAGCCATTCCATGTATTTCCGGGGACCTTCATGTGCAACATCGTAGATCTTCCTTAGGAGAGTGAGCAGAGGCGCTGCCAATGTGTCCAAATGGGATGGCTTATGCATAGCAACGGCTTGATCCAAGATATTGATCAACTTATCGACATTGCAGTTTTGATCGAACTTCGGAAACAAAGGATTCGTGTTGAAATGTTTCATTTTCGTAGCTTCAAGTTCGAGATTGAGCAAAGCGTTGATGAGATAGTTCACAGGCGCTTGTAGCGGCGGGGTTGGTATATCAATGCGGCTTAATATTTTCAAGATATGGGGGATGGAAGGAGAAAATGTTTCCACCCGATGCGGATAGTAACTAGTGATGTTGTATATCAACTTGAGAGTTTCCGAAAGGCCAAGCTCGTCGATTTGAGTCAACTTCTTCTTTTTGCCTTTGGAAAATTGTTTTGAATGGCGGTATATGTGCTGAGTGCGTTAGCTGCAAATGACTGTTACCAGAATCATCATCAACCTACATTGTTTATACTTTCCCCCAGAGCGTGCTCCTCAAATAGGTTGTTAAAATCGAGATCAGAGCCATATGTGGTCAAAAATAGGAGACGAGCGGCGAGGAATTCGTCGTCCGAGTTATCCTCCTGTATTGCGATGGGTTGGTAATCTGTTTAAGCAAAAGAGACATGACTGATTCTTACTTTGAGCTTCTCAGCTGCTTTAACCCCATTTCCCAAGTTCACGAATATTTGACGGGTCCCTTTCTCGAGTAAGAGGGCATTCGCAAGGCAACGAAGGGCTTCCCGCGCTATTTCAGGGTCCTTTTCTCCAAATCCGTAAGAAGAGAGGAGGTTGATGCCCTAGTTGTTTGTTAATTTAGAAAATTCATAATGCCATATACGGGGTCCCGTACCTCTTTTTCAAATATCGGGTCAGCATTTTCAGGTTTGCGCCCATGAACGCGAAGCTTCTGAAGAATTTCAATCCGCCCTTTCGAAGCACTGCCTTTAGCTAATGCGAATAACAAGGCGGGAGGGGTGCTATTCACATACTAGCACGCTCCAGTCTCTTCTCGTTTGAATCTCTTTTGAGGGTGTTGAGGAGCCGGATGACTTCATTGAGCTTTTCTACACCCCACGTCAGCTCGGAGTCCCCCGGCGGGGCAAGTACATAGGTAGGCTGACTGCCAGCCCGAAAAGGACGCACCTTGCCCGTGTAATTCGCACGTATCCATGATGTCAGCAAAAACAAATAGCAAAGTCGCGAGCTGAATTATTTGAGGTTGTTAGGGAGTGGCGGATGGTTAAATTTGGAGCTTGTGACAGAGGGAGCTGTAGAACCAATGTGCTCGTTACCGCCACAAAGGCGCGGCCAGTCACAGTTATTTAAGAAAAAGAGCTATTCCAGACTAATAGCTGATTATACTGGAGGGATAGTCATGCTTTCAGAGGTAGATCGGTTGAAATGAAAGTGCTTCGGTTCCAATGCACAGGTACACGACCAAGTTGAGTTGAGGGAGAAGATGAAGCTCATTTAACCGGTCAAGTAACTAACTAACTTAGTTAACTAGGGGCGCGTGGTAAGATCAGCAGTGGAAAGCAGCTCCATTGAAGGAATATTCTCTTTTGGTCTAGTGGCTAAGGTTGCTGCTCGCTTGATATGCGTGCATCTGACAGCGCCTAGAGTTTCGAGCTTCTGCCCGCGTTCAATAAATGGGCAGTCATGAGAGTTGAATGATCATTGTCCCCGCGGACCCAAACCCTGGAGTCTGGCCGCACCCAGCTTCTTCTCCCAATTGTGGCGCACCATTGATCGGCGAGTTAAAAAGATCCCCTCAACCTCACCTGCATGCAAGAATTCCACAGCAAAGGTTAGCTATCATTTAAAGAGCGGTCATTCGCATCCACGACTTCTTGGTCTGTGGTCCCTTTGCTTGAGTTGAACAGCTGGTGAATGTCCCATGTTAAGGATTTGTAACCACCAAGTAGTTAATGAATCCTGCCTACTCCGTAACTAGTTCCTACAGCATTTCGGGAATAACACAAGACGAAAGTCTTTCGTCTTATTTCAGAAACGAGATTTTTTAATGTGAATTACCACTAATCTTCTTTTTTTCATTCTTTTAAATTGGCTGTAGCTTTCCGCAGACTTTGTCGCGTTCAGTCAAGTTCTCTCCTGTTGTTAATGAGACTAGATATAACTCTTGCTTCGATCGCTTCCACCTTGCATCCTTGATGGTCTCAAAAGGATATCATCCCATTTTCGCTGCAGTTTGTGATATGGTTTTATGTCAATATCATCCGGGCGAGGAAAACAAAGCGTGGAAGTATTCAGTGAACGTCCGTTTTCGGACGCCATCACTTATGCGTGGAGTTCGATGATTGACGTTGAAGGGTGAGAGTTCCTGCTACAAACCGAACGAGTCGGATAGGGAAGTGAACGGTTGAAGCTGACGAGCGGAATCAGCAGCGAGTCAAAATTCTGATACGAGATCGGATTAGCTAGTCAGTCATGGCGCGCTGTTAGCGAAAAACAATTGACTCGACAGATAAATATGCATTCAGCTCAAGGAGTTAACTATATCTTATAAACCTGGTTAACTTATCGTAATCGAAAAGTCTCGCGTCGTCTGAGAGTGGAAGACGGCATACACTGTAGGTCAATCTTCTCGAAACTGCGTGTTGTTATGAATGGTGGAAGAACCAGTCAATGTATGAGCTTCGACAAGCCATTGTATACTTCTCAGACCGCAAGTAGGATAGTTAAACATCATGATAGGGGATAACTTCACTTTGCTTCTCACACCAGAAGGTTGGAAAAAGGGTGGGCTTTTGGAGGGGAAAAGGCTCCTTGGTTGTGGCAAGACATCAAATTGAATGCTTTTTAGCTAGGTAGCTTATGTAGCTAACTAACGTAATTCCACACCGA
>LJPK01000348.1:0-77663 GCA_001430945.1 Amauroascus niger
TGAGTCTTGAAGGCCTCTGCATGAGCTGCAGGATAGACATCTAAGAAGTCTCTCTTCTTAATGGTGTTGAATCCAAGCTGCATTCACTGTTCAATCAGACTCTCATATGCTCACTTTAGAACTGCAAAAACACTGACATCCAGAGGCTGTAGAAGGTGGGATGAATGTGCTGACATGCAAAGAGAAATAACTCTATTCTTCTTGCAGATATAGTCAAATTCAGGGGTAAGATGACTGCCATGTCCATCCAGAATAAGAAGTAGATGGGTGCCAACCCTGTGTAGATTTGCAGCTGGAATGAACACTATATTGAGCCATTTAAGCCCAATCTCATCAGTAGTTCAGCCATTAGAACTAACATCAAGTCTTCAGCCATCTGGGAGCCCATCAAACCAGCCTTCCTGTAGATTCTGACCCTTAAGGATAAGGTAGGGAGGTAGGGCCCATTCTGATGTGTTGACTGACTCAATCACAGTGACCCATTCTCAATTTCCAGGCTGTAGAAGCTTTGCCTGATCATAGTGCTCAGCACTAGTAACAACCTTGGTAGTTGCACAGAGGCCCATTGCAAATTCAGTCTCATCAAAGTTGTAGATATCTTCAGTCTGAATTTCATGCTCAGCAATTGTATTCTTCAGAGTCTTAAATCAATTCTGAATAATCCTTATATCTTCACATTTTGCTCACTCATGATTATAGCATCTGAAATAGCGGCATTGATGCTCTGTATGGTGTTTAATCAGGTTTGACACCCAGTTCTTGCCAACATGAACTGAGATGGCAGGTAGGGTGGTAGGCAGGGAGTGAGTGGCAGGCAGAGAGTGAGCGGTAAGAATATGGTTGGCCATATTCTCAACAAATGCTGGCCGGGGGGGTAGTTCTCATTTATCTAGATCCAGCACCCATTGAACTAGCTGATTCTCTTCAAGCTCAGTCAATTTGACTGAATTTGCGCGTAAATTCACGCGTGCAGCTTGACTGTTAAGCCTGTGTGCCAGAGTAGAGGGTGGCACATCAAATAGGCATGCAGCTTCACGAATTGAGGAGGTTTCTTGATTTTTATAAGCATTTATCGCGAGTTCAAGTCTTCCCTCTCTCTCTATAGAGTCTCTTGTCTTTTTATTGCGAATTGGTGGCATAATTGCGCGTTGAAATGGATGAGTGGTTAAATTAGAAGGAATTTGGTTTTCATGTCTCGCTCGCTTGTGGATTATGTTACCGTACAAAAGCTGTCCAATAAACAATGGTCCCTTTCAAGCTTTGATGTATGCCCCCTGTATTTACAGATTATGGCCCTGGGGAGGTGGATTATCCGCTCCGAAGTTTGACGAATCCATCCATCTCATTGGCTGGAAGCTTTTCCGGAACTACCTTAGGTAAGCCGTGTTGAGTACTCGCGTTTTAAGGGGTCTCAAGTTTCAACTCCTTCTCTTGTTCCTGCCTGTGTTTCTAGAAAGTGGTTCGCTCAATTCCTTCCAGGCATCTTACTGGCATTCTTGCTGGCAGAGTACTCTGTCCATTCTCTCTGCTCCAGCGGCCGTGTCGTTGCAGTCCTCTCCTGGACCACGGCGGGTAACTACTTGCCTACACGCTATGCCAGCAGCGCAAGGTCAAATATGACCGCAAATCTCCCTGCGCCAACTGCCTCAGGGCCGAGACCGACGTGCATTGCGTGCCTGCATCAGAAACCCAACGACGTCATAGGATCCCTGAGCGAGAGTTGTTAGACCGCGTCCGTCGCTTTGAGGATTCGCTCCGCCAGAACCAGATAAGGCGCTCTGTGCAGGATGAAAGTTGATAACTTTTCAATGCCCATGTCGATGGGTTTTGGAAGCCCTGACATCTCGTATACTATGGAAGGGCAGGCCCCGGAGGCCTGGGGTTTACCCTGACGCATTTAGACAGGTTGTGATGGATGTTGATGTGAACCAGTTGAATTGGACCACAATAAACTGTTTTCCAATGCATGCCCAAGGCTGGTAAGGCTATTATGTCAACTCGTCCCGAGCCACATTATCAGAGTGGAATAATATTATATACCTCGCGTGATCTTTGGAAGTTTGCATAATCCGGATTTGCAACCTTGACACAGGCAAGAGCCCTGACAAAGTGTGACATTTTACGAGCAGACAAAATGGGCGATCAAAGCAATGGTAAAGGAATCTATGATTAAGACTGTGATGTAGGTACATACAGCACTAGATCATGGAAGTCATTGCTGATTTCTCTTCTGCTCGGCTAGTTTGTCGAGAACACTACTCGTTTCGAACGTCCACGGCCCATTCTGCCGAATCCATTGCTCCAGACTGATGAGGTTTCCACCACCTTCAACTAACCACCTGTCATGTTCTGCTTGGTTCTTATCTTCGTTTTTCCCGTATACACTGTACTCGCCGACAATTCTCAGTGTCTCGGTCAACTCATCTGCAATGTTTTCCGGGAAATCTTTGGCAAATACTTCTGGGGCAACGATCCTCAGCACGATTTCCCGGCCGGACTCCTTCGCCAAGGCCGCAACGAGATCTTTAGGCGTTGTCCAGCAGCTGACGGCATTGACTATGATACCATTTGCCGCACTGCCCTTTTCGAAGAGACCCAAGACGTACTTGCCACCGTCCCGCGGCGGATCGATCAAAGGCCAGGCGATTGAGTCAGATGGAAATGGCATAGTCATTGTTGGAATGTCATCTTGCCTACGGATCAAATTCGACAGAAAGCTTAAAAACATCGCTGAGACATCGAATTAGCCTAGAAAATTGAAGGTTATGAAGGTTTCAAAGTAAAAATCCTTACCAGGCCTGAAATACGAAGCAATCATATCGCCTTTATTTGATTCTATAAACTCTTCGACCATCGCTTTGCTATCGAAGTGAGCGAGGTGCTGAAGCACTCCTTCCGTGAGCTTCGTCGCCCACGGCAGAGACGAGTAGATGAAATGCCGGACTTTCTCGGCCCTGCACGCCTCAAAGAGGTTTTTGCCTTGTTGCACTTCGATCTCCTGCGAATGAATGGACCAGAAATCAGTCATTCCGAAGACGCCATAGGCACCTCGCACAGCTGCTTTTAGCGATTCGACGTCATTAAGGTCCGCTTTAATCACCTCCACCCCTTTCTGCCTGAGGACTTGTGATTTGGCGCTCTCCGGATCGCGAGTCACGGCGCGCAGAGTGTATTTCTCCTTTAGTTTTGGAATGGCGAGGACGGTATTGATGACGCCACTACCTTGATTGCCCGTCGCGCCGAAAACGGTAATGACTCTCTGGAAAGACATTTTCGAAAGGGGTCTATTTGGAATAATAATATGCTTGATGAGTATATCACGGGTTCATCTGGTCGGCTGGGTGTGGCTCGCAAGCGTTTGAGTCCACCGAAGCTTATCAGCGACACATTCCGACTGACACAAGGGATATCGTTTCAAGCAGTTATATACGTTTTACATTCGCTGCCTTTCGGATCAAGATAACAACAGCATTATCTGGCTTTGAATAAAAGTATTATTACAAAGCCATACATTTGTATTTTTCACACGCGCCGCATAAATTCGGCCGAAATGACTTGCATTGTCGGCTTACGAAACCTCGGACGCTGGAACCTCGGGACGGGTTACGAACACTCTTGGAATACGAAGCGCTGTGCTTCTCATCGGTGACCGATATCATTATCGGTGCTTTTTCTTCTGGTTTTGAAAAATTTTCACGGGATGGGACGCTTGCCGAAAACTGGCAGTGAAACATAACCTTCATGCATTTAACACGCAACCTTGAAGTCAACATACTTTGTAGATACCGAATTGCAGACGCCGAGCATTCCGACCACAAAGTTGATATTGATTAGCTGTCCACCCTCAAACACGTGGGTTTGTAAATCAGCTCTTCCACATCCGCAGAAACGGCAAGGTGTACGAAGACGATGTGTCGATAGAGAGGGAATAGACAACTCGCTTGCAGCACTCTGGCTCTTGCCGTAGGAACCAAAAAGAATAATGCAGCGAGATATGCAACCAATGCACATTTGTCGCAGGGTATGCGAACGACCCATTCTCAGGACTTAAGCAGCTATACTCGAATGACGGAGGACCGATTGATAACCATCTTATCTTGTTAAATCCATGATAAAACTAGTTCTTACCACCAAAACAAACAATGGATTATGCAGCAGACTCTGAGATTATGAAGGTATCGAGAGGGACCTAAATTTGATGCTTGTTTCGCAAATAACACGGGAAGATGGCACCGCCAAAGCGACATCAATGGAGTTGTCTATTTGACAAACCTAGCCTTCAATTCGGGCTCGTACAAGAATACGACTCCATGAGCAAGTGATCGAGCAGTGTCTGTACACAAGGTGTTACAGCTGGAGGGATCATTATTGCTACCACTATAAGCGGTAGCAAGCCGGTAACATGTGACGCTTTGCTCTGAGACTAGATAGAGCCCGCCAAAGGGATCTTTGCCATTCGTCTCATCCAACAGCGTGTCAACCTTCCAAATCGCGAGGCTGGCTTACAATCTCGGCCCATATACAGAGTGTTGCCTGATTGTAACCATGGAGCTTGGTAATATCCATAAGAGCATGGATGGCTATCGACGATGTGTGTCGAACAGGATTTTCGACGTTATTTATGAATCTCGACTTGTCGTCCTTCACGCAAAAGAAATTCTCCATGAGGAAAATTTATGAACAGCTGCCAGTCACAAAATGAACAATTGCACCTTTTTCTTGGAGAGCCAAAGCAAAGAGAGGTTCGCGTTGCTTCGAGAGGATTGAGGCCGACTCGTCCTCTAGATATGAGCCTGCCTCTACCCAAACCCCCACGTCGTTTGCATACCATGTAAGAATGTTCAGGTTGGCTGTTAAGAAGACAACGTGCTTGTAAGTCCCCAGCATGACAGGCAATGACACGTGCGAGAAATAGGTTTCACCCTGTGGAATAATAAATAGCTCCAGATTGCCAGTAGTTTGGGGGATAAACTGAACTTTGAGCTGTTCTGATTTATTGAGAACTTGTTTGTCTTGTTCAACTCACATTCTACTGTGAGCCCTTGATATCTTGAACATGATAAAGAGACCGGCGTTCGCATACATTGATCGCTTCCAAGTTAAACTTTTTGTGGATTGGTCAGATGTCTAGGCTTGCGGACCTGGGTTTGCCAGCCGCATCCTGCTGATGAGCTTCGGCGTTACCGATATGAGCTAACTTGTCCGATGGTCACGCCCTTGGTCCGATTTTAGAGGGAATAAAAGTTATGCCGACGGGCAATCTGAGGGCTAACCAGCTGTTTTTTGTGCCTGATTTGGTTTTTGTTATCCAGGCAAAGAAGCAATTTCCGTCCAAAGAGCAAACATGACTTTGCAAGATTCAAAAATGAGAATCCAGGCTCCCAAAGAACACAAAGGAGGCTACCTGCAAATCAACAAAGCACTGAACGCCTGTGTGTTTGAAGAATATCTCGAAGCTCAACTGTCTCGGTTACCAGAGCTAGGGGATGTAAAGCAACTTAGCTCTCGGGTGATTCGTGTTCTGGGTCAAAATCCCGGCAAGGTAATCTCTCCTAAACGTAGTAACTGGGCAAAGACCAAGGAGCTAATGGCACTTCTACTAGTTCACACTTCAAGGGACAAACACCTACATCGTTGGAACGGGCCCCAAAAGACTCATCATCGACACTGGTCAGGGGATCCCAGAATGGGCAGACCTGATCTCGTCTACGCTCTCCGCCCGCAATATATCCCTCTCCAGTGTGATGCTCACCCATTGGCATGGCGACCATCAGGGAGGTGTACCCGACTTACTTCGACTCTATCCACACCTTGCTAGCTCCATCTACAAAAATGCGCCTGGCAAAACTCAACAGCCCATTGTAGACGGCCAGATTCTCTCAGTCGAAGGTGCTACGCTGCGCGCTGTTCACTCGCCAGGTCACTCGCATGACCACATGTGCTTCGTCCTTGAAGAAGAAAACGCCATGTTCACAGGGGACAATGTTCTTGGTCATGGTACTGCTGCGGTCGAACAGCTACACACATGGATGGAATCACTCCGTGTGATGCAGACGCACAACTGCGAGATTGGGTACCCTGCTCACGGGGACGTGGTCCAGAATTTACCCAGGAAGATCAACAGCGAGCTGGCTTCCAAGACCAGGCGTGAGACGCAGATATTGCAGGCACTACGAAAGATAAAAGAGTGTGCAGGACGGGGGAAGGGCAGTGTGACAGTCCAGCAACTTGTGATGGAAATGTACGGGGATGGGTTGCATAAAGAAGTTAGGGATCTGGCAGTTCAGCCGTTTTTGGAAGAGGTGTTGAAGAAGTTGGCTGAGGATGGGAAGGTGGCATTTGAGGTTAGAGGTGGACAAAAGAAGTGGTTTGGGATTCAGATGGATTGATTATTGACGTAACTAACTAACTACCGTCAAACCAGCTAAGACGTTGACTACACTCCTACTCGACGTCCTACATTTCCAATTTGTTTGACCAAATAGTTCGTGGGATCGCTCAACAAAAACAGTTCATTCGAGTCTAGCCGTTGGCCATTCCAATCCAAAGGAGGTTTTGCTGCAAGATCCTTTTTTTACGTCTTTTAAGCTCACTAAGATATCCCTTCGCAATCGCATCTCATCTACTATAGCACTACCGAATTTGTACCAGCCCATATTCCGCTCTTTGTTATCGGGGAATCGGCGTGTTTTCATCGGCTGAATTCAAATCGAACCAATGTCCGACGTCATCTCGCTGTCCGATCTTGCTTTATACGATTTTACAGCGAAGAACGCTCATCATACCACTTGCATCAGCCCCGACTCCTCTTTCATCAGCAGGTCTGGCCGTCGGCATGGTGCTAATGGAAGTTCCCAGAGGAGCCACTCCTCTATCCGGGATGATTAAATGGTCAACCCGTCGTTCCCACAAGGCTAATTTATTTGGAACTAATGTTCGTGATTTCTCAAGTTTTCAAAATGCCTGCATCGCCCCATATTCAAGCGGCTACGCTCGAAAGGTTTATCGAAGGATGGAAGACGATAACAACTGAGTCGTGGACAGCTCTCTTTTCCGAAGATTGTACACAGCAAATTTTGCCTTTCTCCCTGGGGTTGCCGCCTCAGTCTCGAACCGAAGTCCAAGGCTCCTTGCCGAAACTTCTAAGGGTCCTCAAAAATTGGGAGGTACGTGATGTGTTTTTGGGCACGATACTTGAAATCGTAGCTTATCCTATTTGAGTAGCTGGACGTCCACGAAACTGTGCACGATACTACCAAGGGCAAAGCTGCTATCTATGCCACCTCTAAAGCCGATACGCCATTTGGAGACTTCAAGTGGACGAACGAATATGCCATATTTGTTTCCTTTACCGAGGATGGAGAAAAACTTGAAAAAATAGAGGAGATGGTGGATACGGCGTTCTATCAGGAATTCTTCCCGAAATTTCAAAAGTATCTGAAGGATCAAGGGACTCTGTGATTAGCATTCAAATCAATCCAGACATCATTTCTGTGTCCGAATGCCTGTTACTTTGCCTTGATATATCGGCTCAGCAATCCTAAAAGCCAGCATCCGAGCGTAGTGTAGAAAGGGCGCCCCAATACGCCGAGACAACATTCATCCATGCAAAGAAAAATTAGTCGTCCTCGCCTGAGTATCGGCGAGGCGGTTCTAGAAGGAGCCGCAATCGTAAATGCACATGCGAAACTCCCCGACCCCCATGACCTACGCAAGTATCAATCCTACTTCCGAAGCACCAAGATTTCGGAACTGGTTTATTAACTTAAACTCTCTTGTTGCTCAGATAAATGAGCGCAAAATAGATGACCACGTATCTATGAGTATATGAGCGAGTCATTCAAGCTCAGTATAGCCAACTTTGTCGAGTGTTTCTGGGACCTGTATTTGAAGATGAATTCTAGCTCAAATATTGATATGACGTC
This sequence comes from Amauroascus niger, assembly GCA_001430945.1. Classification (NCBI taxonomy): domain Eukaryota; kingdom Fungi; phylum Ascomycota; class Eurotiomycetes; order Onygenales; family Onygenaceae; genus Amauroascus; species Amauroascus niger. The sequence goes on from LJPK01000348.1 coordinate 7,926, forward strand.
GAGAAATGTACTGCTGGGGGTGGACGTGAATTTGGGCATCTTTCAGTCGCCGGTAACACTGCTCGTGGCAAGCCTCGTCGCCTTCCTGACATATTTATCCTATACTCCAAAAGTCAGCAAAAGGTCGCCAGCATTTACATCCGACACCTGGCCGTTCGTGGGCTCCTGGAGCTTTTTGGATAGTAAATGGTGAGCAGTATTTTTATTTTTTGGTTTTCCTTTTTTCTTTGCAGGACATCACGACGTTAACAACTGGGCCTAGGACCTTCTTCAAAAACTCCATAGAAAAGTCCAAGACGGGCAACTTCAGTTTTTGGCTGGGTAAAAATCATGTCGTGGCTCTGTCTGGCGAAGCAGCCCGCAAGATGTATTTGGACAGCCGCCAATTGCATTTCACTTTCGGAAATGCGAAACTTCAAGGTCTCGGAACAGAGACGGGGTTTCCACACAGCATTTATCTTCCCAGATTTCCAGGCGGTCAGACATACTTTCAGCGCCGTCTGGTAGACCTGATAAAAACGGAGCAGCTCGTGAAACGTCTTCCCCAGGTGATTAGGGATGCTCGCGCGGGTTTTGAGGCTCTGGGCAGGAATCCGTCCGGCGTGATGAACCCGGTCAACACGTGCTTTCCAATGGTATTTGCTCAAGCCAGCCGAGTCGTGAGCACAAATGAAATCGCAGATACCCCTGAGTTGCTGGAAAGCTGCTTAGGCTATTATCGGATCCTCCAGATTACCACCAGTCGCTACACAGCTGCTATCCCCTGGCTGCCATCAGTTCCATTGATGAAGCGTCGTTATGCACGTTACGGCCTCAGTAGCCTCATAACCCCTATCGTCGACAAGCGTATGAAGAAAGGCTCCCCTCGTGTGGACGACGCTTTGCAAACCCTCATTGATTTCGGCGACAAGAAGGATGACATTGTCAGATTCTTTATTGGCATGCTGTTCGTCAGCGTCGTCAACCCCGGTGTCTTGGCCGGCGGCCTGGTGAACGTCATAGCCTACTACCCCGAGTGGCAGGATAAGGTCTATAACGAGACCAAAGCCGCCGCTGAGGCTCACTCTACGAATAAGGACGCGTCGCTTGTTGGGCAACTCGCCACGATTCCCCTCGAACACTGGGAGTCATCGTTCCCCTCGATTGACCTCTGCTTTACGGAGCTCATCCGCATGCACAGCGCATTTCCGATGTTCCGCAAAAATACGGGACCGAACGACATCCTTATTCCCGGCACGAACGAGGTCATTCCGCCTGGCAGTTATGCTTCCTACAACACTGCTGATGCACACTTCAACGAGGAACTGTACCCAAACCCCACAAAGTTCGACCCAGAACGGTACTCTGCAGGCCGCCAGGAGTTCAAGAAGCAAACCTACGGCTGTAAGTATTTCTTTCCGTTTCCTTCTCTGGATAGCAATCCATGTGCCATAACTCACTCATCCATAGTCGTTGGGTGGGGTCAAGGCCGTCACCCATGCCTGGGCAAACGTTGGGCCAAACTGCAGCAGCACATAATCATTGCCCACGCTGTGGCCATGTTCAAGTGGAGCTGTTGTGACGCGAATGGACAGCCCATTACCTCCTCCGGACCCAAGGCTAAACTGGATGTGGCCGTTCCTGATCTGTCCAAGACCGTTTACTGCAAGTATGTTCCTAGGGAGAAAGAGTAAACACCATCGTGGTGGGGGATAATGGGAATGGGAGGAATGGCTTGTTCGGCAGTAGGGGTGGAAATGAACTCAATGAACAGGTTCTTCATTCGATCCCGATTTCGCTTGAATGTTGGATTTCTTCCGGACCTTTTCGGCCCGAATGCCAGAAGAAGATTGGAAGCCTGAAGGTTGTTGAAGTCACCAGCCGCCTGCCCGCCCCCAACAGAGACCCTAGAAGGTTCCCCCCAAACAACCAATTACTGCGACCTCACCTAGTATATTTACACATAGTTTGAATTTAGACATGAACTTGGCCAGGCTGTATTAGCGGTAGAACTTGTACATTGGTAAGCTGTATTTTACCCGCCTACATAATATCTATGAGTTCAAAAAGATCTCCATAACTACATAGTTACCTCACAACCCTATATTCGCGAAAAGATTGTTGTATACTGTAGTTAACGATGCAGATTACGACAGTTGGAGCCCTAAGTTATCAAATGTTTGACGGAAGGTAACTTACATACGACTAACCTCAGAGGCGAGGGTGAGGGAGAGTGAGGAAAATTTGCAGGAACTGTTTTCAGTTTTTATTATGGTGCTGCCTGCCATACTTCCATACTTCACCCGATTCAAGGCGTCTCTCTAGGTTAACTCCGTAATTTTGACTCGCATCAGGCTGGCGAAACAAAAAAGATCCTGCAGCCAGCAAACCGTGAAATGCTAGGATTGAAGCTTGGCAAGGCGCACAAACAGATTGCTGCCTGAATCACACACAAGTCATCAGGCTGTTGGTATATCCAGGTAAGATATAGAAGTGAGCATCTTCCGAATTTTTAATGTGATCCCTGATTGCTAAATAGATCCGGATAATTCATCGAGATCCGAGAACCCAAAAGAAAGGTAAGGAACCACCATCAGAGAAACTGCATATAAGAGATACCAAAAGCCAACTCTCCATGACAATAACAAAGAGCACATCAACAACATGTCGGACTCGACCGGAACCCGCCAATCAGAAACCTCCAACAACTCGCGGATGAACACAACCGCGCGGTGCAGCTCGGCCTCAAGCCAAACAACCATTAGCCAAACTGCGCAGGAAATCAGCTACTGGAGCCCTGATAGTTCGAGCACGGCCGGCGGCGCACCGTCGGAACACCAATCTGATTCTCAGCGTTCTTCATCGACGAGCGATAGTATGGCTGCGACACATGGCTCCGCGAGCACACAGGTTAGTGGTAATACCAGGGAAGCAAACATATTGTATACACAGTTTGCTTTGGAATATGGGGGGCAACGTGCGCCAGTGGAGGAAAGAAATGTTGAGACAATTACTGCCGCGCTGACGTCCAGCCCAGCCACGGCTCAGCAGTTGAGCAGCAGTGGCCGCATGGTGCAAGATACACGAGAGGGACACCGCCAGCAACGCCAACGAGGGGAATTCGATTTCGAAGTTTCTAACCATAGGGAGAACGCGGCGGTATCGAATTCCGTTTTAGGGATTATAGAGGCTAGTCTCTAACGCTATCGCGGTCGTCCACTTAGCTCGCTGTTGAAGGTCTGGCGGACCTCTTCAAGATATTCATTGTATTGTTCCAGTTTTGAATCTATAAAGTCATTCATAGCAGGCATCCAAAACGGAGCCACCTCTTCAGACAGACTTTGCTTGGGGTTTGTAACAAATCTCGTTTGAAGATGGCGCCGAAAGACATTGAACAAGCCCTTCGGAGTATGTAACGCGTTTGAATACCAATATCGCCCATCATTTAGAGCTGTTCTCATGGGCCCGACTCGATCGTAGAGAGCTCCATTGTGACATAGTGGTATTCCAATGCTTGCCTCTTCTTCTTCGAAGATTTTCAGAAATCGGTCATAACAAATCTCAAATCGCTTGAGCTCCTCCCCGTGTAGTTGATCAACGCCCTTTCCTGTTAACCAAAATGGAGGATATAACTCTCCTAGTGGGAGTGAGCATGCCCATTCAAGATCAATGACATGCCTGATGTTCCAATCATTATCAACAAAGATGTTGCTATCATGCAGGTCCGTCAACTGCATCACAAATGGCCCATTGCATTGGCTCCGATCAGTAAATCGATGAAGCATTGCTCTCATCAGAACTAGATCTTTTGCTTGTGAGCATGCATCACTCTCATTAAACACAGCATTCATTTGAAGTCGCAAGCGGTTGTCATGTACACCAAGCAAATCAAGATAGAAACTATCAGTGTTGGTGTAAGTTGTAGTTCGTGAAATACCAGTTGGAATATACCAGTTTTCTAGCATATTAACATGACATAACATGGGTCGATTGGTTAGGCTGAGATTACCATTATCATCGATAGTCCAAGAGCCAATTCGGGGTTGTGGGATCTCAGCGAGGGAGATCATTATTCTTGACATGCTTCGATAGAGATTCTCTGTTTGCATATCTGTATGTGGTTTAGAAAATGTATTGGAAAGCATCTGCACCTCATCATCTCCCACCCAATCAGTTAGGATATAGCCACGGTCAAGCAGTGCTCTTCTGGAATACGGAACATATTTGCTGGTTTGGACGTCAGTGTTCCAAAACAACCAATGAAAAATGCGCCGCATAGCTGATTTGATCCGTTGCCAGAATGGAAGGACCTCAGGTTCACAGAACTGTCTCACGACACATCAGCCTCGCTCGAGCTAATGATCTCCAAAAGGGCGATCAAAACTGGCCTGTAGACTTACACTAAGCCCACCGGGCACTCCAAACCCTCGCAACTTAGGGATCGGAATATCCGAGCAATTCTGATCAATCCAGATATATGTCGCGGCCTCGGATCGCACTTTTTCCTCTACATTGCCGCGAAAGGCTTCTTCGCCAATCTTATACGGCAACGGCACTCTGAATGCCAGTTTCCTAGGCGGTGGTTGCCCATCACCACCGCTGTTAATAGACACGGGAATGCAAACATTAAAACTCCCGTGTCGCCAAACAAGCTGCTGGTTCTTATCGGACATTTTTGGTATTTCTACCTCATCTGTCGCCAGCCCGCAGTGAAAAGCGACAAGCTGTTGAATCTCTTCTCGTCGGGTTTCGAGATGGGTATACAGCGTTGCCATTTTTGACACATATAGCAGCTCGGCCCTCATGTCGTTTTCTTCGGCTTGGGCAGCGGAAAGGGTGATTAACCGGTTGACAAGAGCCTTACGAGGCTTGTTTGACTTTAGAGCGCTAGGAGCATTGTCGTCGGAGGATGCAGCATCATGGCCTTCACTTTCACCAGTTTGGTTTTCATTGCCGGACATCTCGGATTGCTTCAAGTTGTCAAATGTTATGAGAAACCTTCAGAAATGGAAAAGTTGGGGATCCCGAGGTCGCGTTGTTGTGGTGAAAGGTAACTTAGCCGCGCCACGCTAGTAAAAGGCTAGGCGCGTGGCGCGGCTAATTAGTTAACTAGTACCTACTCCGTGCGGTTGCCCGGGTTTACCAAATTCCGGGATGCCCAGGCTGAGGTCGGCTGGCCAGTTCTGCCAGTTCATCCTTGAACAAATCCACCATCACAGGGCCTTTCCTCTCCATGGTTTTCATTGTATTCAAGTTGACACCTTAAGCAAATTGCAAAAAGCGGTTGCAGCAGACCCGAAAGTTGATCTGACCTTAACTACACTTCCCTAAGGACTACTCCGGGTGTCTTTCTGAAATGCGGGCTCCTTTATCACCTCGAACGAGTCAAGGTTCCCTCCATAGTTGAAGCTTTACTCTTTCTAACTCCTCTACCAGTGGCAGCTGTTTGATCAAAGTCAGTTCCCGAAGGCGATATTCGCATGTTTTTACGACCTTTCGAACCCGTCACCGTTATATCTCCCTTATATGACCCAGTTCGAAGGATGCTGGCGGGTACAGACATGTCGGAGGCCCTCATAGGGCTTATGCAGCACAGCGAAATTCTGTGAATTCCAATAAGCTATCAATATCGGTTCCCTAGCACTTCCTGGCCTCCTTGGTCATCTATGAAGCTGCTCCTAGTTCAGTAGTATTCATCATTGAAAGAGCAACTACCCTCAATGACACTATTTTCTCTATCCTCACTCCTCTTCATTTGGTAGGAAATGCAGTGGTTTAGGATTTCCCCACATATCACAAGGATTAAACCTCCAAGCACTTCGATGCTTCCTTGCAAACCAGTACTTCACTACGAAATTTACAATCACCGGTACAGGAGGAAACTTGTGTTGGCCTCCCTCAAAACCCTTATCAATACACCCAATCGCTAGAGGAAACATCTCGTCAAAACTCCCCACTTCATTGATGTGTTTTTCAGCTTTGGCCCAAATCGCCTTCAAATCTTTGCTTGGATACTTTTTCAATGCTAAAATGGTGTGGATTTCGTCGCTGAGATGCTCAAACAGCGGTCCGGCGAAGGAGTCGATGATGGATTTAAAGGCACTGTGGGAATAATCGGCAGGAGAAACTGTGGCGCAATAATCTCCAAGCTCCTGGATGCCCTTGTGAAAGGCAGCATGTTGGGCTTGATTTATGGCCATGATCTGGGGGTTTTTGGTGTATTCAGCAAGACCGGGGAAAAGGTATTTTTCTTCGCCATCGTGATGGGCGTTGATACATTCGATAAGCGTTTTGGTGTAGAAGAGCAAATCGGCAATGTCCGCGAGATCGGTGACATAGGGCGATTGGAGGTAAATGCTATTCATACCGCGTATGAATACATTATGGACGTGGCACATGTCCGTAGCCATGTAGATAGCGTAATGCGAGTTCTGTTGGAAACTAAAGGTTAAGGATAGACAGTGCAAGTTGTGGAATCCCGACCACTTACGATGTCTTGACCTTCGCCTTGAGGAGTTGTGAGGATGGGCCATGGTTTATCCGCCCATCGCTTAGGAATGGTACTCGTTGTACTCATGGCAGTCAATTGCAGGACGGCCTTTTCAAAGGTACCTTGAGCGAAACAGTTTGTTAATCCTGAAGGAGTGGAACTGGTTTAAGCTTAAATTATTTAAGCTTAGGGGGATCGGGGATCAGGACTCGGGCACTTTTGGTATCAGCGCCCCAAAGGTCGGCAACCGAAAACCCGCTGAAGTAGTTAACTACATACTGGCTTCCAGCATGTCTCCTTATCCAAGCTTGCAGTAACTACTTTATTCTGGATAACTATCAATAACTACTCCGTATATACCTTTTTGTTAACTAAATGCTGCACGACAGAGCATAAAAAAAGGTGATCACAATTTTAGGTAATTTAAAGTAGCCTGGAAAAGTTATCCTAGGTTTGCAACGCAAGGCTCATCCACGGTTTAAGTTTGCTGGGAAGGATCAAACATCAAGCCCAAGAAGACTAACTTCCGTTCAAGTCTTCCACCAGCGACCCTTGAAACCAATCAATGGGCAAAAGTAACATCGGTATCCGGGGGGAAATTGACATAGCCCTTTCCGTTGACAAATGTCTGCAACCATGGCCCTTGCGTCTTGTCTTCCGAAAGCCTTTTGTAGAGATGAGCATGCGCTTCGCCGCTAATACCTCTACCACCAAGCTTTCCGTCAGGCTGCCTTTCGTCTGCGTAATAGAATCTGAAAACTGTCAGAAGCGAGTCTTCTAGCTTGTACTAGAACATTTCAGCTCACTTGTATCCCTTTGGTCCATAAGCTGCAGCTGCGGCTGATATCATATGCGCCGAGGCACTCTTTCCAGCCCCTAAAGTGATCATTCCAGGAAACGGTGCGAAGTTCATAGCATTTCCAGTATAGATAAACGTTCGAGAAGCCGTCTCTGGAAGGGAGGGCGATGCGAATGAGGCCAGTGCCTGCTTGATCGCCAGAAACGCACTCGTGGTATTAATGTCAAAATGGGTTTGGAATGTGTTTAGATCAACTTCGAAAGGATCATCTTTCGCTCCCAAGGAGACAGCACCAGCTATTTCTTGATTAGAACACGATTATAAAATGGCTGCTAGGATAGAGACGTAAGAATAACCATTGTATACTACAACGCTTGGCTCTCCGCAAAGTTGTCGAACTTGGGAAAATATGTCAACGACTGATTCCGGCTTAGATAAATCGCCTTGGACATGAGAGTACGACGGATCTGTATCTTTGGGGGCCTTTCTCGAAGTCAGAACGACTTTATAGCCACTTTCTGCAAATTCCTTTGCGACATTGGCGCCAATATTAGGCCCTGCACCAAGAATAAGAATAACTGGGGGACGAGGAGACATTTTGGAAAGGCGTCAAAAGAGGCGTAGCAAGAATGTAAAGGTAAGAAGTCAATGATTTGAAGGAGTCTGTAGCTGCATTCGATGAACACTTATATGAGCAACCCGGACTCCGAAAGTTTTGGCTAGGTTCTTAAGCTCCGACTAATCCACTCAGTCCTCGCTGAGTGCGTGTAAGGTTCAGGGCTGGATGCTCCGGAACCAGCGGAAGACTTGAAGCGTACTTCAGAGCAATATTTGGACAACAATAATCAGTTGACGGTAAGTGCAGCACACATTTCGGGGATTACCAGACCGCAAAAGCAGTCAGACAATAACGTCATTGGCAATTCAGCCAAACAAGTGCGTCGACCACCTCTGTTTTGCATAGCTACAGAGCGGTCTTCCGATTTTGTTGAGATTGAATTGTGAGCTATTCCAACATTGATTGTTTGTAATTGTGTTCACTTTGTCAATTTTTTAGGCCACAATTAGTTATATCATCACCAGGTTCCTTGGCCCCTGGTAGCTAGCTGTTACAGAACTTCATATACATTTAACGTACGTACCTTCCGGGTTATTTAGTGCTGAGGACTCTCTACCGGACATCTTGCAAGTTCATCACCGGTATCCTTGCGTGTATTCCCTGCTGGAAACAGTCCTACCGTGACTTAGACACCTATCTCTCCCGTTGAGGGCTCTAGCTTGAACTAGAGGAATAAAAGATGGAAAAAGTTCTATCACGAATAGCTTAATCTAGATAGTTCCTAGCTTTACACTGTGAGATATGTGTGGGCAGTTGCTTTCTCACTAGAACCTTCGTATAAGCGCCGAAATTATATGCGAAAGCATTGACGGATCATGAGCTCACAGTTTAATAGAGTGCGGCTACACAGATATATATATATCTTGTCATTTAGACATCATCAACTTAGCACTGCCGTATGAGCCTTGGCATCTACTGAGAATTCGCCGACGCTCATATGAATCGGCCACCGACCTTGTTCGGAATCTCATCACGGTTGGGTTGTATGGGGGAGGATTGATATTGTGGACTCGATAAACACCTCCGAAACGGCATTGTTACGCCCCGCAAGCAAATCTCCGGCGTTCACAGAGCCATCATGTTTCGGGCGTACAATCTCCAATTGACTGAATGTGTTGTTGAAGACTGTAAATGGCTAGTCGTACTAATTGTGGCAATTGTGGGATGTTGGTCAACTTCGGGTAACCTAGCCGTGAGCAAGAAGCTCGAGCGCATATTGATGAACTAATATCATAACAGCGAGAGGATATGGGAAGTTGGCGCTCGACTGAACTTCACTTGTTGCCCGTGGTTTAACTTTATCTGGTGTCGGAGAAGATGAAGAGTGGCCCGATTAGTCAGCTCAGGGGCTTTCGTTCATCTCAGGAATTTTCGGCTTTCCCACCATTCGCTGTTTGCAACCGTCAATCAAGGCGACGTCGAGTTGTCTCTCCAGCATGGAGAAGAGCTCTCTTTGTTCATCTTAGCCGATTCAAACACACTCGTCAGCCCGACACTGATACATGGAGTTTTGAAAGGCATCCTAAGCTGCCCAGCCAGCCTCTATTAATGGGCTGAACTCCACCACTGGCATGTGTTATGCTGCCTCATCCCCAAGCAGATGGCCGGGACTGATTGCCGCGCCTTTCCTGGAGGCTGTGGTCCCGGATGGTTTCGTAATTATGCTTTCTGGCAACTCCTTGAGTTATCAGCTGCCCGTTCTCCGACCCTATAGCTGAGTCTCACAGACCTCTGAGGTCGGGTCGGGAGGACAATTCCGTATATGAAACATAACATAGCAACTCCATCACCGATGCCGACGTGCAAGGCTAATTTGACACATGCACTTTATATAGCTTACCAACTCCGCTAAAATGTGTTATGTGTTACAGCGTTCAACAGGTGCAGAACCCGAGAGATCAGACTTCAACACTGACTCTCGAGCAAGATGAAGCTCATTTATTTCAGCAATGAGTTTCCCCACGACGACTTGCAAACGCTTTTTCATGAATTCCACCGCCATAGCAAGGATAGGCAGCATCCAATTCTTGCCCGATTCGTTGAGGAAGCCACACTCGCCATTCGGGAGGAAGTACGACAACTGCCCACGGCTTTGAGAGCGTTGATTCCCCCCTTTGAGACTATATTGAACTTTGCAGGTTTCCACGGCCTTCGAAAGGGTCAGCTTTGCGGGTCGGTAGAGGGCATTCTACTCTGCGTTCTGGAGCTGGGAACGCTCATCGAGTAAGGAAACTACAATACTATGATGTTATAATACATCCTAACTTTTGTAGATACTATGAGATTAATCCCGATGCTTTCGACACTGATACCACCAGTACCGCCCTTGCTGGCCTAGGAATCGGGCTTTTGGCCACGGCAGCAGTATCGTTAGCTCCGACTGTGGCAGACCTTCCGATAACAGGAGCTCAGGTTATTCGGCAGGCCTTTCGACTTGGTGTTCTGGTGGATGAGATATCAGAAAATCTTCAACCTCGCGACTTGTCAGACACAGGCACCCCAGATACTTGGGCATATGTTTTGCCAAATGTGTCTGCTGATGAAGTCCAACAGGAACTCGACTCGATTCACGCAAAGGAGGTCAGTCTGATCGAACCCATGCACGTTCTATTTTGAATCTAATGAGCATAGAAAACCCCGGAAACCAGCAAAGTGTTCATCAGTGCACTGAGTTCAACTTCAGTAACCGTCAGTGGCCCACCTGCGCGACTAAAGGCTATGTTTCGCACGGCACATTTCTTCCATAGTCGCAAGTTCGTCGCCTTGCCCGTATACGGAGGCTTGTGTCATGCAAAGCACATCTACACTATGGAAAATGCACAATATATTGTTCGAACACGGTCAATGGAACTACTTAATTCCAAGTTTTTACCCCAGCTTCCCATCTACTCAACAAGTACTGGAACACCATTTCCAGCGATTAATGCGACGGTCTTATTTGAGAGCATAATTGCAGAGATTCTTACGCAAGCTATCCAGTGGGATAGGGTTGTTCAGGGCGTAATTGAGATGGCCCAGGACTTGGGAGAGACCCAATGCCAGGTGATTGTGTTCCGGAACTCTCTTCCTATCCATGATCTCTCTGTAGGTTTGAGGAAGCTTGACGGTTTGGAAGTATCAACAGAAGAGATAATTCCGTGGGTACATAATAAGCCATCCATAGGTGAAGGAGGACCAAGGGGCCCACTGCAATCCAAGATTGCCATTGTCGGCATGTCCTGTAGGATGCCAAGCGGAGCGACCGACACCGAAAAATTTTGGGAACTGCTGGAAAGCGGCTTGGATGTGCACAAAAAGATTCCAGCCGACCGATTTGATGTCGATTCCCATTTCGACCCTGCTGGAAAAAGGGTTAATGCTAGCCACACACCTTACGGCTGTTTCATTGACGAGCCAGGCCTATTTGATGCTCCATTCTTCAACATGTCGCCCCGTGAGGCTCAACAAACCGATCCTATGCAGAGACTTGCCATTGTCACTGCCTACGAAGCTCTGGAGCGGGCCGGCTATGTTGCAAATCGGACGGCTGCCACTAATTTGCACCGCATTGGAACGTTCTACGGTCAAGCCAGTGACGATTACCGTGAAGTCAACACAGCGCAGGAAATCAGCACATACTTCATTCCAGGTGGATGTCGTGCATTTGGCCCTGGCCGCATCAACTATTTCTTCAAGTTCTCAGGGCCGAGTTATAATATCGACACCGCATGTTCCTCGAGTTTAGCTACAATCCAGGTTGGTGATGGCTGTTCTCGTCTCCCCATAGCATCTAAAACATGCTAACAGTTCTATTGAGGTTGCTTGTTCTGCGCTTTGGAATGGAGATGTAGACACTGCCGTGGCTGGTGGCGTTAACGTGTTAACAAACTCAGACGCTTTTGCAGGTCTCAGTCACGGTCATTTTCTATCCAAAACTCCAAATGCGTGCAAGACGTGGGATAGTGAAGCGGACGGTTACTGCCGTGCTGATGCCGTAGGGTCAGTTGTCATGAAGCGCCTTGAGGATGCCGAAGCCGATAACGACAACATATTAGGTGTTATTCTTGCAGCGGCAACCAATCATTCAGCCGAAGCCGTCTCCATTACCCATCCCCATGCAGGCCACCAAACGTACCTGGGCAAGCTTATCGCGAACAGAGCAGGTATTGACCCTCTTGATGTCAGTTTCGTCGAGATGCACGGAACAGGTACACAGGCAGGCGATGCGGAAGAAATCCAGTCGGTAACTAATGTCTATGCACCAATTACAAAGCATCGAAGCCCTAAGAATCCACTCTACATTGGCGCTGTGAAATCGAATGTCGGTCATAGCGAGGCTGCCGCTGGCGTTACAGCTTTATTGAAAATCCTCCTTATGCTCCAAAAAAATGCTATCCCACCACACGTTGGCATTAAAAACAGCCTCAATCCAATATTTCCTAAGGACTTGGATAAGCGCAACGTCCACATTCCATATAAGAAAACAGAGTGGCCACATGTCCCCGGGAAGAAGAGGCTCGCTGTGGTAAACAACTTTAGTGCTGCAGGAGGGAACTCGTCTTTACTGATTGAGGAGGGCCCGGTACGACAGATCACCGAAAGAGACACTCGTTCTACGCACGTTGTCGCGGTATCTGCCAAGAGTAAGATTTCTCTCAGAGGTAATATTGAGAGGATGCTTGCATACCTTGAGAAGAATCCGAACGTCTCTTTGGCAGATCTTGCATACTCCACCACGGCTCGCCGATATCACCACAACCACCGTGTGGCGATTGCTGCCTCTGGCATCTCCCAAGTGCAGAAACAGCTAAAACTCGCTCTAGAGTCAGTCAACTCCCATAAGCCTATTCCAACGACAGGACCGCCTCCAGTTGCTTTCGCTTTCACTGGCCAGGGAGCGTCGTACAAATCTTCCAATCTCGAACTATTTCACGACGCTCCCGAGTTCCGGTCCCAACTTCTCTACCTAGATTCGATCTCACAACGTCAGGGTTTCGCATCATTTATTCCTGCAATAGATGGTAGCCATTCAAAGGACCATCAGCATTCACCTGTCATCACACAACTTGCTCTGCTTTGCACTGAAATTGCACTCGCGAAATATTGGGGATCGTTGGGCGTGATACCCGACGTTGTCATTGGACATAGTTTGGGCGAGTACGCGGCATTGCATATTGCTGGGGTTCTTTCCGCTAGTGACGCCATATTTCTCGTCGGCCAGAGAGCTGTTCTTCTTGAAAAGAAGTGTCAATCCGGTAGCCATAGAATGGTCGCTGTGCGTGCCTCACTCGCTCAAATCGAAAACAGTGTGAAGGATGAACCATACGAGATTGCTTGTATCAACGGCCCGAAGGAAACAGTGCTTAGCGGCCCTGTAGAAGATATGAATGCCATTATTCCAATTCTTGAAGGGGACGGTTATAAATGCTTCAGCCTCGATTTGGCCTTTGCATTCCATTCCGCACAAACCGACCCTATTCTTGACGAATTTGAGTCATTTGCAAATAGCGGTGCTCTCTTCCAAGCGCCCCGTATTCCTGTTATCTCACCTTTGCTATGCAAGGTCATTTTCGATGACAAGAGTGTGAATGCAAACTATGTACGTCGTGCCACTCGCGAACCAGTCAACTTCCTCTCGGCGCTAGAAATCGCGCACAAGATCGGTACAATCGATGATGAAACCGTCTGGATCGAAATTGGGCCTCATCCCGTCTCTATCGGTTTTGTTAAATCAACTCTTTCGCCTGTCAATGTCACTGTCCCATCTCTTCGCAGAGGCGAAGACAGCTGGATGAGCTTGGCGCAGAGTCTTGCATCCCTGCATTGCGCCGGTGTGAAAGTTGAATGGAGCGAGTTCCACCGTCCCTTCGAGAATGCATTGCGGCTCTTGGATCTGCCCACGTATGCGTGGAATGACAAGACTTACTGGCTCCAGTACAATGGAGATTGGGCGCTTACTAAAGGAAACACGTTTTATGACGAAGTAAAGGGACTTAATAAGCCTAAACCTACGTGGACGCTGCCGAAGTCCAATTTTAGCACATCGACCGTCCACCAAATTATTGAGCAAAGTTTCAATGGAACGGCAGGTACAGTTATCATGCAATCCGATCTGATGCAGGCAGACTTCCGTGCAGCAGCTTGGGGACACAAAATGAATGGATGCGGTGTCGTCACATCAGTAGGTTTTCTTTTTCCACATTCATGGCCTTCATTATTATGATACTAATCTCTTTTTCCAGTCTATTCATGCCGATATTTCATACACTCTTGGAGAATATTTGTACAAGAAACTCAAACCCGACGCCAAACAAGTCCACATAAACATTACAAATTTAGAGGTTCTCAAAGGGCTTGTTGCAAATAAGAATCCAGAAACGCATCAATTGATCCAGGTATCGGCCGCAACTACTAATATCGACTCCAGCACAGCAGAGCTGATATGGCATAACGTGCATGCCGACGGTACGCTCGACGAGCCGTTTGCCACCGCAACTATAGTCTACGGTGACGCGGCCGATTGGCTTACCTCATGGGTGCCCATGAATCATTTGATTCAAGGGCGCATCCGGGATCTCGAGAGGTTGGCCGAATCCGGCATCGCGAACCGCTTCACTAGCAACATGGCGTATCTTCTCTTTGCCAATAATCTGGTTGATTATGCGATTAAATACCGTGGGATGCACACAGTCATACTGCACGACCTGGAAGCCTTCGCTGATGTGACACTCTCGACGGAGGAAGGTGGTAAGTGGACTGTACCACCACATTTCATTGACAGTGTCGCCCATCTGGCTGGGTTTATTATGAATGTGTCGGATGCCATGGACACGAAGAACAATTTCTGCGTCACACCAGGCTGGCGTTCGATGCGGTTTGCAAAACCTTTAGTGCCAGGGGCAAGGTACCGGTCCTATGTCAAGATGATCCCGACGGCCCACGACCCAAGCGTGTATCTGGGCGATGTGTATATCTTCCGGGACAACGTCATCATCGGCATGGTTGGTGGCATTCAGTTTCGCCGATATCCTCGCATCCTGCTGAGCCGCTTCTTTTCTGCACCCGATGACTCGAAGGCACCGCCCATTGCGAGATCCTCCTCGTCAAAGCCTGCTGTTGCTAAGGTAGAGGCGCCAAAGCCAGTGGCTCCGAAACCAGTACCAGAACCAGTAGCCAACGGCATAAATGGAGCTAAGGTCCCATCAACTTCTAATGGCATCAATGAAACACCAGTCGTACACAGTACTAAACCTGCTGCTTCGTCAGATCCTGCTGTTGACGTCGACTCGGACACCACGACCGCGAAAGCTTTTCGCATCATCGCTACCGAGTCGGCGCTTGACATTTCAGATCTAACAGATGATGCCCAGTTTGTGAATTTGGGCATTGATTCTCTCATGAGCTTGGTGATTGCTGAAAAGTTCCGTGAGGAGCTGAACGTTGTGGTCGGAGGTAGTCTTTTCCTGGAGTATCCGACAATTGGAGATCTGCGGAGCTGGTTGGAAGAATATTACAGCTAGATGTCGTATGTATATGGCAAAGGAACTACCAAATGAAATGGACAGCTTGAAGATAGGGAGGAATTTTGGCATGAAAATATTTCTTGTGATTTTTGTTTCGTTAGTTTAATCTAGATGTACGGTGGAGACGGGATACAATTGACACTCCTTTCTAATTTGAGTGACCTTCTTAACCTTAGCTCTTGGTTCCTCATGGCTAGAAAGTAATTTGGTCCTTACAAACTACAATTATAGGATAGTCAACACCCAAACATGTTAACCTGGGCAGAGTCATTCCCAAAGCCAGGCTCAAATTGGCGAAAGGCCGAAAAGACAGAAAAAGGAAGAAAAGATCATACTCACCTGTTCTGTACCCAGGACACACGATTTTTCCATCATTCTGTAACCTACACCATTGCTAACTCAGTTGACCGGATATGCATCCCCGGCCCAAGTTCGGCCCATCGGAGAATAGGTATGCATGTCGGAGTCCGGGGCTGAATCCACACCCTTCGTCAGATATGTGAAGCGCGTTTCCCACTCCTAAGGTTCTTCGTTTGTCTCATTTTTGGAATGCTTACCCCCTGACTAGTTAATTGGTAATCACCATGGCAGACAATGCAGAAATCCCCGCGCCGCGTCCCGGCAGCCCAATCGCCCAATTCCTCTGTTTGACTATCTGTGGTTACCGTCGACCCGGTATGAGCGAGGAGGACTACAGACACCATATGATACAAGTTTCGGCGCCAATGACAAAGGACTTGATGGTCAAGTATGGCGTGAAACGGTGGACTGTGGTAAGTCTCCACGATGATTGCGACCAATCGTCGTTTCGTTTCTTGGGGGCAGTTGGGATAACCGTGAGAAAAGATCCACAATACGATCGAGACACGTGCTCTGATGAGCAGGTTGTATGATCACCAGATGGCGAATGTGGCTGACTTTGACTGCTTCAGTCAGGTGGTGTTTAAAAGCGTGGATGATTATAAGAGGATGAAGGAGGATCCGTGGTATAAGGAGCATCTGATGGGAGACCATGAGAAGTTTGCAGACACCAAGCGGAGCATGATGACCATTGGATGGATTACGGAGTTTGTGCGAGATGGAGAAGCCGTGGATGGCATGAAGGAGTGTTGATATGTTGCAATATACAGACACAGACAACACGGAGAGAGAGAAGTTTTGATAGGAGAAAAGAAACAAAATTGGTTGTTCATTTCCGACCCTAAGCTATCTGCTAATGCTTGGCTAGCACATGACACTGTTTGTTTTGTTTGCACTATTTTGATTGGCCTAATATACTTACTCATCAGGGCAACCCGTTTAATTTGCACACATCATGCCAACGTCAGCTCATCCCCCCCCCCCCCCCCCTTTTTTTGGTGGCTTGAACTGTTGCCTTTCGTTATCTTCCAATTCAAACAATCTTCCTTCCTCACTTTCTGTTGGCTTTGTAACTAACTGGTTAACTACCAGAGACACTCCAATTTGCAAATGTTTTCATATCCTGATCTTCTAAGTCTGAAGTGTCCCTATCGTGCCCAACATCGCCCCCACAAGCGGGAACAGTGATCTCATGAAATGCAATCTTGTCCACTTCGTCAACAATTCCTGGGCTCCCAGAATCCCCGTCACCAACGGGTCCGTCTTGCTCGCTGCCTCCAATCGAAACAGTTCATTGTTCGTTGGTGCCATAAAAACCCACGTAAATGGCAGCATACCCAGCGTCATCACGGCTGCCAGTGCGAAAATGCGCCACGGCTTCTTAGCTTTCCTCCGCCTGGTGCAGGCGTAGCCGTAGAGGAGGCATGTGCCCACGGCCATGGCTGGTTTTATCTGGAGCCCGTAGTGGTACATGCGTGCCCATTGGAATAAGAGCTGGGGTACCTCCGTGGTAGTGTCGAAGAAGACCGGAACAGCGTTATAACAGAGAGATATCATTGCCCCTACAGACATTGTTAGCTCGGGATTCTATCTCTTCTGATGCGAGAATTTTCTCGGTACCTGAGAGAAAAGACCCTGTCACCACCGCAGTGGCTTGGGCGTTGGTGGCCGACATCTCGCTAGCGGTTCGAAGATGTAAACAGATATGGGGTACGGATTTCCTATTTTTTCTTCCGTTTTTCCTTGGGATGGAAACGAGAGAAATGACTTTGCTTATTGACCTACGAGCCTCGCGGATTATCCAAGGTGAAAACTCGGTATCTATTGCTGATCGTACGTTCTGCTTGCTATGTCCGACCTCCCTTGAGGTTATGCTGATTTCCGACCCCCGAATTAAATGTGCTCCGACAACACTTGACTAAGCTTAATAGGCCCGACCTTGTTTGCTTGGGGCCGCATTGGTGCTGTGTTGTACTATGGGCATAGCCTCTGTTCTATCCGTTCAGGAAAAAACGTAACAACAATCACAATATGGTCCGAGCCTTGGATGATTGCACCATTCTCTATCAGTCTACTGGTCACTCCGCTACGCAGGCCCTGTTGATGGCAAATATGTATTGAGCCATGGGAAGAAGTGTCTCATCAATCCCATCAAAATACAAAACGGCGTCCCGCGTGGAAACTTGGCCCCTACTCCACGCTTCTGATTCACCACGCCGACATTCCTCCCATCGTATATTCCTTCTTCGTTCTCCGCTGCCTCGATCATTGCTGCAGAAAGATCCAAATAACTTATAAAGCTCTCTTCCTCGTCGAACGTCAGCCTATGGCCGCGTGAAACATCAGGAGACAGGCCGCCAGGCTTGATGAAAATTGTGGAAATCCAGTCATCATGCGAGCGCAGGAATGCCTCAGCAAGCCGCAAGTCTTCGTAGACGTTCGAAGCTGCTGTCAACATGACAGGGCGAAACCAGCGAGGCATACTACGCGCGAGGTAGTCATCAATGGTGGCAGAACTAAGCAGGACCAATTTTGGCAACTTAAGCCCTGGCCCCGATTCTGCTTTGATCTTCTGCAAGGCCTGGATCACGCTAGCGGCGCTGTCCTGGCTAAGACGACAGCCTGGAATGTTGTCGTTGGTCGTCACCACCATGAAAACGGCCTTGGAGCCTCGGACGCAGTCTGTTATGAGGTCGACATCGCAAATGCTGCCTTGGAAAACCTCAACCTGTTTATTGTCGATGATTTCGGGGAGCAGACGCTGCAGCTTGGTTTGGTTGCGGCAGTAGGCGTGAACTTTGTTATTAGGTGACTTAAGAAGGTTTTGGATGAGGGCGGAACCACAGTTTCCGGTGCCGCCGAGGACTGCGTAGGTAGCCATGGTTGCGGTGGTGATTATGACGATACACGAAAATGGTACAGTGTGACAATATGGTCGGGCGCGAATGGCGTTGCCTGTCTTAAGCAAAAGGGATATCTTGCTGATCCAAAAGTCCATGGTCTATTACAGCGTTTGTCAGAATAGATATCATATACGCACTCCGAAATGTCGGACGTGCTCTGTCAGAACCCCGAGTAACGATCACTATTTCGGAGAGCGAAGTCTGCATGACTTCGTGGCATTGATATCGAGAAACCGGTAATAGGTTCCTGTATAGCTAAAGTTTGACCTCTGGCGGAAACTACGGAACGTCCGCCTAGAGCTTGTGAAACCACCCTTGCGAGTCTTTCGGAGGTCGGCTTCAACATTTCTGACGTACACCACGAGTGATCATAAGCAGGACCGTCCTCATCGAGTGTAGCGACTTTGCTCCTCTAGCCAAACTTCAACGTCCTATGCACAATGGGATTTCTTTACAGTCAGTTCAAACGGCTGCCTTACCCCTCAGGCTCCTACTCTGGAAAAACTATCATTATCACTGGCAGCAATGTTGGCCTTGGTAAGGAGGCAGCCCGCCACTTTGCCCGCTTGGGCGCCGGCAAGCTGATTCTCGCGGTTCGTAGCTTGGACAAGGGTAATGTTGCCAAGCACGATATCGAAACTGCTACCGATTGCGCGAAAAATGTCATCAAAGTCTGGAAGCTCGATATGGCCAGTTACGCCAGTGTTCAGGAGTTCGCCGCGCGCGTCGATGCCGAGTTGGATCGCGTCGACATTTTCATCGCCAACGCCGGGATAGCGCCGGCAAAATACACAATGGCTGAGGACAATGAAGCAAGTATTACCGTCAACGTCGTCTCTACCTTTCTCCTAGTCGCGCTGGTCATGCCTAAGCTCAAAAGCACCGCGGCTAAGTTCAAAACCCGGCCAACCTTGACTATTGTGTCGTCTGATGTCCACGGCCACACGACGTTCCCGCAAAAATCGGCGCCCTACGGCAAAATTTTCGCAACATTGAATGACAAGGCTACAGCGGAGCAAAACTGGAACGATCAGTACCCAATTTCGAAACTCCTTGAGGTGTTCGGCGTGCGCTCCATCACGGAGGAGCATCCAGCCTCGACATTTCCTGTCACGATCAACTGCGTAAATCCAGGACTGTGTCATTCAGAATTGGGCCGCGAGTATCCTACATTCTCATTCTGGCTCTTGAAGTTGCTTTTGGCACGGTCGAGCGAAGTCGGTAGTAGAACTTTGGTCCACGCCGGGTCTCAGGGCGAAGAGTCGCATGGCCAATACTTGTCTGATTGTGAGATTGGAGCTCCGTCGGTATTTGTTACAAGTGGGGAAGGCAAAGCAATACAGGATCGTGTATGGGATGAGCTGGTGAAGAAGCTGGAAACGATCCGACCGAATGTAATGCGCAATTTCTGAATTACCGTGAAATATGGGGCAGGGGTATGGATATCGTGTATAGTCTATATGACACTTTTTCTGCTTCTCATAGCTGAACGTTTCCGTCACAGCTCCTTTGACCAAATTGTGTTCATTTATATTGAGCCGGGAACTACTTAGTTACTGGGCCAATCGGCATATCTTATGACCAATCCCCATCCAGCAAATCCTCCACTCTCTTTCCCGACTCGAGATCCCTATACACTTCATCAATCGTCCATGGCACAAAGTTATGACCAGGCGGAAAATTCGTGTTCGTAAACTCGGCTCCTGCCACAAAATGCGCAAATGCTTGACTGTACTTCTCGTAGGCATACTCTTCGGGATTATGGTTAAAAATCCACTTTGGAAAGCGTGTTTTCACTTTGACGGGGTCCTTCCAGATTGCATCCCAATTTGTCTCAGTCTTAAGCTGAGAATTTATAAACGTCATCTTCTGCGCGCAGCTCACGCGCTCGTATCGTAGTAGGTTGTAGATTTTCGTTGCAAGGGGGGCATTGCGAGGTCCACCGCCGAGCTGTAAGCATGTTGCTAGTGTGATGGCGTCCTCAAGCGCTTGCGTTGCACCGTTTCCTGAGGTTGGAGTGAAACTGTGAGCGCTATCGCCAATTTGTACCACATGACCCCCTGACGATGTCCACTCCCGACGGAGATCTCGCCACAGCAGAGGCCAATGGACAATTCCTCCTTTGGGCGCGGTGCGTATAAGCGCCGGGATGGCTGGGTCCCAATCAGGCACTTTCAGAAGAGCCTTCACAACGTCTTCCGCGTCAGTGTCGGGTTCCCAAGACTCAGTTGGAGTTCCAAGCGTATCTCGGGGGGTGAATCCCCACCCTACGACCTCGTCGGATACGAATATGCCGATATACATGCCAGGTCCAAGCCAGTATTCCCACATTGCAGGCGAATCGCCCCATCGTTTCCGAACCACCTCATCTTTCATGGCGATTTCGCGGGGATAGGAAATGCGATAGATGGACATCCCACTGGATTTAGGAGGCGTATGCTCTCCAACAATAAGGATTTCAGAGCTCGACCTGAGCCCATCAGCCGCAACGACTATGTCGGCAACCCGAATATCACCATCCTCCAACACGACGCCACCTTTTCCAGCAGCGTTGTCTTCGAAATAGCTGACCACACGTTTACCGTAGTCAACCCGGAGACCTAGTTTTGCAACCTGCCGGAGAAGCATTCGGTAAAACCTCTGGCGGACCTGTGCTGGCGCCACAAATATTTGACCTTTCCGAGAGGATAAGTGTTCGGGTTCATTGAACGTTGGGACTGTGGGGCCATAGATGTGCTCTCCGCTATGTTTCTCATAGGTCACGCCGGCGTTGACTTGCTCCTCTTTCATGTCGCGCAACAAGTCAGGCCAGTGGTGGAAGACTGACACAGCCGAGGGCTGTATCACGATGATGTCCCCTATCGAACAATCAGCCTTGAAAATACATAGCGGGTAGGATCGCATGAACCAGAGTAAACCGGCCCTTCATTGCGCTCCAGAATCCCAACGACGTTGTGCCCTTTTCTCCAACATTCCAAGGTAGTCATCAGCCCACCCACGCCGGCGCCGACGATAAGAACGTCGATACCAGTTTCTGGGTGACGTTTTGGAAGTTTCGATTGCGATGCTTCGCTTGTATCATTTTGGCGCAACCCTTTATTTGCTGTCCATGATTCTGGATCGAATTCATGTTTGTCACCAATTACATTGATGCCGAAAATCATACTTGGTGCCATGATAGTACATTTAGAAACAAGATATGTACCTTGGAGATTACGAGGGAAATAGTAAGCTTGGATCAGATGTCAGCTCTTATAAACCCTAAGTTACTGCTGGGTAATATGTTTGGGCTTCGGTGATGATGATAGAACTAACTTGTCGGCAGTATGGCATTATCGAGAGGGCTGAGGTTTCGGAGTTCTGCGTTTGCGTTGTAATACCGTATGAACGGAACATCCCGAAGGACTCCCGAGACTCTCGGGTCCCGAAAGTCAATGCGTTGTACAGCAATCCGAAATGTCACCGTTTGAGAATAATCGAGGTCCAACATGTCATATAGGCCATTAGTAGTAATGGCGACTGAGGTCGTCAAGTGCAGGAATCTGCATGGGATACATTTTTTCAGAACCCGTCACTGTTGTCAATGTGAAGATTGTATTCAGCCATGTGGACCGGAATTTTGTCGACGCTGATGTGGTTCATTCCGGGACGATTTCGCCCGACCTTTTTGAAATTAAAGCAGCGGCAGCAACGACGAGATGAAATTTCAATTGCTGAAGTCGATGGCGGCCCACTCGACAACACGATGTCTATATTCCTGCATCTAGAGCATGGCCTTGTCCAAAGTCTTGATAAACCAGCCATAATTTCAACACACCAGTCTGCGGATCGTTTTGCGGACCTGCTCGCGGTGTGTGCGGGAAAACCAGAGCCGCAAAATGAGGCGTTCAAAGGCATCAGCGAGGATTCAAACACTCTCCAATATCAAAGCAATTGTTTGATGATCACATATCGCCAACTCCACTGCATCGCTCGGGAACTTGCAGTGGGGGTTCTGGCAAATGGCGTGCAGCCTCGTTCAACTCTCCTCATGCTCATTTCCAATAGAGTGGAGTTCGGTTTGCTACTATGGACTGCCACCATACTGAGATTGACTATTGCCTGCGTCGATCCGGATGCATTACGCACCGTCGATCCGGATGAGCTGCGATATGTGTTGCATGCATTGAAACCATCATTGGTTGTAGTTGCGGAGCTCGAGACCGCGCTTGCAGTAGATTTGATGGTGAAGAAATTGCGCCTTGCAACACCAGTTCGCATTTGTTTGGAATATTCGCCAAACACATCTGGTTGGAAAACCCTTGGGGATCTAATGGAACAAGGCATCAGGTCAGCGATAGATCGAGAGGAGCTCGTCAAACGGGCTCGAAATGACGAGCCACAGCGTGTTCACTCGGTTCTCTTCACCTCGGGATCATCCGGCCGGCCCAAAGGGTGTCCGATGCGGGTTGGTGGCCAAACGCACTACATGCAATCACAAGCATGGCTTATTGAAGGACAAGCTTGCCAACTGGTGTTGCAGCAAGCTCATCCATCACGCGGAATTGCTCACTTGCAAACCCTCCTGACATGGAGAGCAGGTGGTGCGGTTGTTATGACTGGACGAGGTTTTGCGGCCAACGACGCAGCGCAAGCTTTACTGCAGTTCCCGATCACGTTCCTCGCCCTAACTCCATCCATGGTTCATAAATTCCACGAAATGGTGATTAGGACTTCATTAAATACGGAATCTGTTCGGACGGTGCAAATTGGAGGTGATACCGTGACTAGAGGCATATTAATGAAATGTGCCGCCATCTTTCCACGCGCAAGGATTGTCGTGGCTCATGGTATGACCGAAGGCGGAGGATCCTTTCAATGGCCATTTTGGAACACCCTGCTTCCTCAAATTCCATACTTCGGTGGACTTTGTCCGGTGGGAGTAGTGTCTCCAGGATCAGTGGTACGAATTTGGAACCCAGATCAGAAACGCATCTGCGAGCGCGAGGAGCCCGGGGAATTACACGTGTGCAGTGGCAGTACAATTCACCATTATCTGCTCGGCAAATCCGAGTCGTCTTTTTACAACGACAACCGAGGCCGATGGTTCGTCACTGGCGACATTGCCGTCATGGATGCTCAAAGTATCGTGTATATCCTTGGTAGATCCAAGGACGTGATCAAACGCGCTGGCGTGGCTATCATGCGTGCTCCGCTAGAGAACTGCATTGAAATGTTTACCGGAGAGCAGGTAAGTATAGTCCTACTTATGTTCCTCAAGCTATTACGTTCAGGAGGTTGATTCTAGGCAGACTTTGGTGGTTAGTGTTCCACACAGAACGCGTGGTCATGAACCTTTCGCGGTCCTTCGTTCGTTTGCTGGAAAGCATCCAGACGAAATCAGCGAAACCGTCGAGCGCAACCTTGGCAAACAATATGCGCTTGGTGGTCTCTTGACATTGAAACATCTTGATCGGGACGAGTTCCCCCTCAATGCCACCCACAAAATCATCCAATCTGAGATACAATTGGCAGTCCTTCAATATATTGAAGTCAACCGGGGCAATGGCAAATATCAAGACCTTATGTAATTTTATGATTGCGTAGAACGGAGCAGATCAAGTATCAAGCAGAAGTTCAATGATGGTCTGTCTATCTCGAGCATATACTAAGACATAATTAGCAACTATTTTGAATAGGACCAAGGATTTATAGTTGTCATAATCAACAAAATCTGATCGCACTTGCAACGTCTAGGATGTAGTTACCTCAGCTTTGCTTGCGAAGGAAGGTTAATGGGACGGTCACCGGTGACTCGATTCCATAGTTCAAATGAATTGTGGTTTGTTCATCAGATATATTGTGGCGTACTGTACAAGACTTGTCGGTTAGAGCGATAGTCTTCAATCTACTACTTCGAGAAATCCCAGATTGCATATAGATGATCGAGGAAATGTCCATGACCTGCGGCGTAATTTGTTAGGCATGGCGGTGCGATTTTTTGTTTGCTTCCTTGATGGAGATTTTATATTGTGTGATCCCTCGGACAATCTGTGATGGTCGAAAAAGCGTTCGTCAAAGGCCAAATGTTATAATGTTGGCATTCATGCGAATGAAGTACGCCAGAAGTTTGTAGGCACATTTATGTACGTATCAATACTAGCTTCCCAGTGATATCTTTCCGCTGTACATTGCAAGACATTCAGGGCGAAAGGTGTCGGGGACCGTGATTATTGATTCGGAATATTAAGTCCATCACCCGGAGCATTGACCCTTTGAGTCACCAGTAACACTCCGATTCACGTGTGGATGAACTGTGATATTCCATGGAGGGCGGACATTTTAAAACGGCCGTTCGCCAGAGAGTTATGGCGTAAGGACGAAATTACCTTAGGATATCTCAAACCCAGGTTGATGCGCTTGCATTATATCCTTGCTCAAACTTCATCTCAATCCCATCTTTCCGCGGATCACCCATTGAAGCGCTGCCTAATTATTGCCAAAGCTCGCCGGCTAAATATGTCCACGACCGTGGTCGACGGAAAAGTTGAAACGCCTTTCACTTCCGGGGCACTGAGAAGTGGTAGCAACCTACAGTTCTGGAAGGGCTACATCGCGTCCCGTCCAACTCCCACAGAGGACTTTTTCCAACTCATCAATGGATACCACAAAACCCACGGCAACGTCCACACCGGTATTGCCCATGATGTCGGGACCGGACCTGGCAACATTGCAGCAAGGCTCCTAGCTTATTTTGATCACGTCGTCGGATCGGATATAAATGAGAACGCGTTGGCCACTGCACCAATTCTCGCACCACCAGAATTACGAGATCGGATGACGTTCATAAAGTCTGCGGCAGAGGATTTGGTCAAGAACACGCCCCCTCAAGTTGGTGGGCAAGGCACCACGGACTTGGTTATTGTGAGCGAATGTATGCCTCTGCTGGACGCACCTAAAGCGCTAAAGGCTTTCCACAACATCCTTCGGCCAGGTGGGACCATCGGCATTTACTTCTACGGACCAGCCGTGTTCACTGATGGAGATGCGGACAAGTGCAACTCCATTTACGACAAGATCGCCACTCGCATTTGCACTTTCAACCAACCCATGAGAAACACACCAGGATTCCCTTTCCATCTGCGCGGTGCAGAGGCTTTGATAAGCTATATGGACAATATTGCCGTACCGTCAGAAGATTGGGAGAATGTGGAACGGCACAAATGGAACTGCGATTATCCACTGATTTTCAACAGTAAAGCTGGATTTGATTTTGATTTCGGTCCGGTGGATCGCAGAGCTGAAGGCGAAGTCACTAAGGAAGTCATCGATCGGAACTTTTGGGCTTCTGAATGGTCTGCCGACGACGTGAAAGCCTACTTGGATTCTGTTTATCCAAACTACCGCGACAGGGCTGGCGACCGTTATGCGGAGGTTGAGGCAATGCTGGAAGGACTTCGCGAAGCCATGGGTAGAGGGAAGAGAAAGGTCACCTTTCCTGCCGTGCTAATTTTGGCCACAAAGAAAAATGCTACCGGGACAGGTTCTGATGGAATCGCACGGACCGGAGCCAACCATGTCCGACTTTCTGCAGAGCGTTCTGGCTTTGGAAGGGTCAACGATAACCCCCCTGGGTCGATTGAGACCGCCAACCGGCTTCTGCAGAAAAATCATGATGAATTACACATTTTCTGGAGAGATATCAACGGCCACAACCATATGGCGCATTCTCTTCTGACAACTTTTGCGCTTGGCGGTGGCCCATCTGAGCTACAGCGTGCATACAATGATGGTATCTCGATCCAGCGCCGCATCCCAAGCCTTGACAACGAAGTAGTGAAGAGCTTCTTCGACGATAATAAGGTGCATGAAGTGCTAGGAAAAGTCGATCAATACACCAACGTTTTGACCTTCTTTGAGCAGCAGATTGATCAGAGCGGATGGAAAACGGTCCTTGACAAATATTGTTTCAGCAGGACCAAGCTCGCGGACGTCATCCTTTCTCGCATGTACGACGGTGCGTATCACCCGATTATCCATCTCGGCCTTGGAGTCGAATTCGAGCAACCCAGCATCATTACAGAGGCCCTCGCCCAGGCCGTGGTACATCCATTGTCGGGCATTCCAGACTGCCTCCTGCAGACCGATGAAAAGGCTCTGCAGCTCGGTTCTGAGGAACCTCAAAAGCCACTTATTGAGCTCTTCAAAGAAGCTCGTGCAAGTGACATCATCTTCCGCGGCACACGTTGGGAAGACATGGCCAACAAAATGAAAGATGGCGTCCTTGGGCGATCAAAAGCGGTCATCACCCGCCTTGCCGCACAATTTCGTGTTACGCCATCCGACTTGGAACGAAGGGCCGCCGAAGTTGTCAACTGCAGCGCGTATCTCGCAGGGGCGGCGCAAAGAGCAGGCAAATTGCCGAAAATTGACTTCTTCCACATGCATGCTGTGACTAGCTCCATCTTCCTGACCGTGTTGATTCAAGAGCCGTGGATCAGCCTAGCGGACAAAGTGCGGTTAGTGGAATGGAAAGGGAGGACGGACCTTTTGTGGTACGCCGCCAGTGGTTGCGCGGACCTTCGCATCGAGGAAATCAACAATTACAAGGCCGGCCCAAGTGCCGGCATGAGTTGGAGTGAGCTATACCATGCCATAAACGTGATGCATGATGACGGCCATGTGGCTAAATTTGTACGTGCACTCAAGAGTGCTGAAGATGTTTCTCGTCCATTCGAGCAACACGAAATGATTTCGTTCCCCATTAAAGGGGAGTCATGGCTAGCACTGGCGCGCATGGCGTATGATTCAACTGTCGGCCTTCCAGATGACAATAAGTGGGTATGGGGCGTTGGTTTTGAACAAGCTTGGGCCAATGTGCCGCCAAGGGCATAAAGCAGTTAGTTTTTGGATGGTTATAACTTAGTTGACAGAGCTTTGAAGAATATGAAAGATTTGATGCCTTAATGCCCTGTGCGCTGGCAAACAGGACTCCATGGTATTTAGGACTCCAGGCCTAAACAAAAGGCATCTTCATTCGCAGGGGCTCAGCTGTATGTTAGAATAGCCATAATTGTTTCGAGTCAATCATTGTTGGATAGTTATTATCATCCTTGTCACACAAATAGATTATCAAAGTGAAGAAACGAAGGTAATAATTGGGATGATGAGTCTGGATCGTTGATGTTTGATGATGGAACGTCGTTAAAAGTGGAGTTTGAGGGGGTTGGAGGCAAGCGAGGGAATGGCCAATCATGGCGTCAAGAATCAAACCAAAAAACAGTGCAAACATAGAAAACTATGATGAATTGTGTGGGCTTAACTCAGTTTGGATATCAAAGGCATCTTTTCAAATCATGTTGCTATTCTATGTCATCTATCTCCATCTCCCTGGAGTCAAATTACCGACATCTTTCTTCAATCTCAGGCTAGTTATGAACGGCTTTAAAACGCTGAACGGTAGGAATTGATCTTTTGTGCCGCCCTGTGCATTTTGAAGCTTCGGATACAACCATGCTGGCGAAGTCCAAGCCATCCAGAACGCAAACCATACATATCCAACGAATTTGATCCAGTTCCTATGCCGGCTGCTAGTTAGGGGGCTTAAAGTTGCGCGCACAGCGTCCTCGAACATGATCCCTAAAGCTTGAGTGCAGAAAAAGCGCATGGAGCCACTTTGATGCAGGGAAACCCCCGTTCCATATTCTTCAACGACATGTAAGAGCCCTGATATAGAGAAAGTAAGGAGAATATTGATGTATCTTGCAATGATACCGCCTTGTTGCAGTCCAAGCAATGAATATGTTATGAAATAAGAAGGACAACTGATCCTTTGGCGGAGGGTTTGGTGCCAGAAGCGACTATACCAGAAAACCAAGTCAGTATCTGAGTCTACCATAAGAGGACTATCAGATATTCGAGGAGAAAGAGAAGTTAAGTGAAAACACACCCCCAGAATTGGCGAATAGAATAACAGTCTTTTACCGACCCAAACATTGGTGGCCAGGAATCGACAGCGGTAACACCACTTGCGACAGCGATGACTGCCAAAAAACAGTACATCCCCTGAAGCACGCAATATATAGATACCCAGGCCATAAATGACACTACAACCCTCGTTGCTATGTCTTCGGCCGAAATGTCGCTTAAGCGTGCAAAGAAACCAACTTTCTGCCACGCAAATATGACCGTGTTTGTTTTTGGATCCTGTGGGGCTAATCCTAACATGTCGATTACGAGCAAGCACGCCACCATTGTCAGGATTTTGCTACCGAGGAAGCGTGCGGGCGTGGGAACTCGCTTAGGTTCACGAGGGTCGAAAGGTGGGACATTCTTTACTTGCCACGGTGTAGCCGGCGCGCGCCAGGCCCAGGTGACAAATAAGCCCCACCGCAAGCGCTTCCATATAGTTGACGATTCGTGCGCTCGAATACGATCCTCGCGCACAGGCAATTCTGCCTTCAAGTTGCGTTGTCCTCCATGCGACGACGTCGGTCCACCAGCTGAGAACGACCACTTACTTATGAGGGCAAAATCAAGATACTGACAAAGGGTGCCAACGCTGTTCAACGAGGCGGAACCGGCGACGAGCTTGGTAGGGAGACCGTTGCGGTGTAGAGGAACGGTATAAAAACTGAGAGCAATGAGCAGCGGGAGCACAGCCGGGCGGATGAGAGAATTTGAGGAGGTGAAGGCAAGAACTAGAAGCACTATACTGGCTTCAAGAGTGTTGAGCGCAGCAACAAGCCAAAAGGCCATTGTTTATTCTAGGGTGGGCCGAACTAAAGATGTTTTGTGATGTGAACGATGAACCGACTGAGTTGACATCCATATATACGACGCGAGACATCGCTTTCCTTACCTTTGACATTGGAAACCATCGCAATTTACAAGCTTTGTGTTTCGCATTGTGTTAGTTAAAATTTCGAAATAATCCGAATAGCGTCTAATACTCGGAAGCCGAACACAGTATACGAGCGCGACTGAGGTCGGAAATCCGAATTTATGGATCCTGCACGTGATGTTTGATTCCTGGGTTTGATATCACGGCTTTTGAATCTAATAGAAGGCTGAAATCCCAACTCACACCAATCACAGCTTGCGGGATTAATGCTAGACGTTAGTTAAATCTTCACCAAACTGATGCTTTTCAACCACTCAGCAATTAGCAGTAATTAATTTGTTCATTGGTCGTAAGCTTTCTTCCACTTGTTGCATAAATCTGCTTGGGTAGTTGACAAGTTTTAGTATTGGGGAGATTTTCTTAGAATGCAGGTAAGAGATGGGATAGGCTCCAGCAAGCATTTCCTTTTTGCCACGTTGGTATATCTGTATGGGCGAGAATGCATGAATGATGATTGTGAAGTGAAACTGAGTTGTATTTCTAACTAGTTACCTAACCCGGTAGGTTAGGGCTGTTTGAACCTTGGCATGGATTGAAGGTTTTTCCATCTCCGGAGCCTCTCGGGTTAGGCTGACTAAACAACAAGCTTGTCGCCTCGTTCCTCTCCCAGAGCTTGAGCGACGACAATTCATCTCCAGCCAACAACAGCTTGATTCACCCTATTCCCGTTGATCTCTGTTTTCATACACCTAGCCTGGTTTTGAGAGCAGGAGACTGTCGTACTAATTCTCAACACTCGTTTCCTTCAAGAGATTAGCCCTAGTTAAAAGTTCAGTGACTTGTGGTACAATGGTATGATGACCTTAGCTTGTCCTTAACCTCGCAGTTTGTCTCCAACAAAGGGTACTAAATCAGATCTATTGTAGGGTAATCAGCCGTCGCAGATGGGAGGTGGTCCCGGTGGCTCCGGTGGCCCTAGCGGTCCTGGAGGTGATGGAAAGGATGAGAAAGACAAGAAGGTACGTTGCGTTCTTTTGGACCTGTGGGCGCGCCTCAACCTTGCTATTCGTGTTTCTAATTTAGATTTATAGAAGGAAAAGCCAAAATATGAACCTCCTCCTCAGCCTACAACCAGAATCGGCCGTAAGAAGCGCAAGGCTGCTGGGCCTAACGCCGCAGCCAAACTTCCGACCATATACCCAACTTCACGATGCAAATTACGGTACCTCAGAATGCAGCGAATCCACGACCATTTGTTATTGGAAGAGGAATATGTCGAGAATCAGGAACGTCTTCGTAAGACCAAAGCTCAAACGTCTGCGACCCCTTCGACCAGCGACGATTTTGATGCTCTGGACCGAAATGCGGATGAAAGAGGTCGTGTCGATGATATGAGAGGGAGCCCGATGAGTGTCGGAAATCTCGAAGAGATGATTGATGACGACCACGCTATCATCTCCAGTGCCACAGGGCCCGAATACTATGTCTCCATCATGTCGTTCGTCGACAAGGATCTACTTGAGCCAGGAGCTAGTATTCTCCTTCATCACAAGTCGGTATCGGTTGTCGGTGTGTTAACCGATGATGCGGACCCTTTGGTTTCGGTTATGAAACTGGACAAAGCCCCCACGGAATCATACGCGGATATTGGAGGATTAGAGTCGCAGATTCAAGAGGTTCGAGAGGCTGTCGAGTTACCGTTACTTCACCCAGAGCTTTACGAGGAAATGGGTATTAAACCCCCGAAAGGTGTCATTCTTTATGGAGGGCCAGGTACAGGAAAAACTTTGCTTGCCAAAGCCGTTGCCAATCAAACTAGTGCTACTTTCCTTCGCATTGTTGGCAGTGAGTTGATTCAGAAATATCTTGGTGATGGCCCAAGATTGGTTCGTCAAATTTTCCAAGTCGCTGCAGAACATGCCCCATCTATCGTTTTCATAGATGAAATTGATGCTATTGGCACGAAGCGTTACGAATCTACCTCCGGCGGTGAGCGGGAAGTCCAGCGTACCATGTTGGAACTCCTCAACCAACTTGACGGGTTCGATGACCGCGGAGATGTGAAGGTCATCATGGCCACAAATAAAATTGAGACTCTAGACCCGGCCTTGATTCGACCGGGCCGTATCGACCGCAAGATCCTTTTCGAAAACCCAGATCGTGAGTTTCTTTGATGCTTAATTTCATTTGCCACGTCAGCTAACAATGGTTTTCAGAAAATACGAAAAAGAAGATCTTTTCGCTTCACACATCCAAAATGTCTCTAAGTGACGATGTAGACTTGGACGAGTTCATCAGTCAAAAGGATGATCTTTCCGGTGCTGATATCAAAGCTATTTGCTCTGAAGCAGGGTTGATGGCCCTCCGAGAGCGGCGAATGCGCGTCCAAATGGCAGACTTTAGGGCCGCTAGGGAACGCGTCATGAAGACGAAGAGCGAAAATGAGCCTGAGGGTCTCTATTTGTAGAATGGTTTTGGGAACTTGTGCATGCATATCTAAAGTGTACACTAATGCATTTAATTTGTTCCGATTGTTAGCGACCTGATCTACATATCTTTCTAAAGCTTAGTCTCGGGTCTGGTAATCTTTTGAACATGCGTAGAAAATATTAGTAGAATACAATATCGATTTGCGTCGAAGTGCCCGGGATCAGGCAGTTTTCGTTTTGTGCTCCGCCGACGCAAATCTGCAGTCAAGAAGTTCTAGAGTTTGGTTGTAGGCCGTCTCTTCGTTTGTGAGGATGTCTTGGTCAAGCATCCATCACCGCCACTCTCTGGGGACCGCAGAACATCCAGTCCCCAAAGGGAGACATGAATGGCCTCAAAGAAATCTCCCACCTTCAAAGCTTGGAATTGAAGACGTTTGGTCGGGTCTTCCTGCTGTGGCCCGTGGGTGATGCAGCCAGCTGGTTGCGCCAGGCAAACAGAAGCAAATTGCTCCCCGTCTTCCTTGCTCTAGATAACAACCGTGTTTTTTGGAGATTTATTTGCGAGCTTTGTTATACGCAGGCAATGCCCAATTGACCATCCAGTCTGATTCTAAGACTTCTTTCGCTGTTGGTCGTTCCTCTGGGCGAAACACCAGCATTCTGCGAAACAAGCATAGAATTGCTGCTGTTTCCTCCTCACTAAACATGCCTGCCCTCTGAAATTTTCGGCGATACTTCTGCACGCCTTCCTCAAAGGCTCTGTGAAGTGGCGGCCAGATTTCCCGACGCTCATTGGGCATCCCCTTTTGGTCAAAAAAGCGGCTCCGTTCATCCCAGCTCTCCCACCAACTCTGGGGCATGGGTCCAAGAACGTCAACTTGCTGAGAAGTCACATCATCAGCTGTTGTAAATTCACTGCTAAAAATGGCCTTCATCCCAATAATCTCCCAAATGGTTACGGCTAGAGTCCAGATATCTGCTGCATATGATAGTGCCTTCTGTGGTTCAAATCTAGCTTCTGGGGGCCTCATGGCAAGAGGGCTGTGGCAGTCTTTCCCATAGTTGGAAGCTGATGCAGAGGTAGCCTCCCCAAAGTCACTAAGCAGCACATGCGAATCGGAGAGCGAAAACTCCTCTGCATATTTGCCGAGATAGAGAGGTATTACCACCTCTTTGGGGACATTAGGAGGAAGGGACTTCCCGTGACGTTCAGTGATAGGTATTGTCTCGGGTTCTCCGTATGTTTCATAAAACTGCTCGATCGAAAGCTCACTAATATTCGGGGGTGCTTTGGCTAGGACATTGCGAAGATGGATATCTAGAGATATATTAGAATTCGGTTGCGAGAAGTTATAGTAAGGCAGCTGTCACAAACCGCCATGAATGTAGCCTTGCGAATGCACGTACGCAACCGCTAGCGTGAGCCCCGCCGATAGGGCCCTTGCAACATCAAGAGGGAATAGGCGACTGTAAGATGCATCCCTGAGATTGCACTGTGCAGGAGCCATTGTACAGCATGGGTGTGTCCCATTGGGGCCTTGCAGCTTGAATTCATCCAAGGGAATAGGAATCGAATCGAGCCCTCCTAGCTGGGAAGATGAGTGAAAGCATGAAGATGGTGAGGTTGATCCTGGGGGTAAAGAAAGCGCACGGAGGACCTTGGTCTCATTCAAGAGAGACCCTGCGATCCCGACTTTGACAGCAACATACTGCTGGAGCCGGAGATCCCGTGCCAGCCAAGTGGTCGAGTAGCCTCCAAAGCCCAACTTGTCAACGACCTGGTAACGTTTATGCAGCACATCGCCAATCACGATAGGGTGATAGCCTCCAGGACGGTAGTTTTCAAGTGACTCAGCACCGTCAACCCAGTCATATTCATAGTCCAAGGCATTCTCGTTTTCGGTTTCTTTGCTTAGTGGCATCCTTGAAGAGGAAGAGGGGGGAAAAATGCTTCTCTGGACAAGTTGGACGAAGCGGGAGAATGGAATTTAATCTCGAAGTCTAGGGCGGCTGAGGTGCCGGACGGCAGGTACAACTGCTTTACGCCAGTAGATCATGAAAGGCAATAAGCAGTTTTACTCAATTAGATGAGACAACAACTAGAGCAACCACACATTCACGTCTCACGATATTGGAGTTGGGGTGAAGATGGAAGGTGAGGAAATGAATATGGATCTTGCTTGCTATTCATTGGCTGGCAAAAGAAAGTAGGAGCCTCTCCTCGTCATGGCTTTCTGTAAGCTAATTCAAAGAGCCTGATATGCTCTGAAATTGAAATTCCATTGTCTTGTGGTTTACTAGTTATCACTTTTGTGACTTGTCTTGTTCAAAAGGCATTTCTCTCAAAGTTCTTTTGAGGGATCGGGCTGTGCAAACAGTGCAAACCTCGCCACGGATCTGGCCTTCTTCCCAGAACCTGCCGAGATCTAGCTCTTTCAGTGGGCGTGGAGGATTCAGGATTGTTTTGTCAATCATGGACGGGTTCGATGAAGAAGCTTTCAAACAGTTCTTCCCTGGCTCTTTTGGGAAACAGAGCAGAGAAACGAATGTTAGGGCACAAATAACCAAGACGAAGCGAGAAGACGCAACAGCCAAACCGCCACTCAAGAAACAGTCTGACAACGAAACACAAGGAAAGCTCGGTTCGAAGTCATCGCCACGTCCAGGCCCGGGATCAGACTCCGATTCTGACTCCGACGACGAGTCGGAAAAGGATGAAGAGGAAGATGAATTTCCAGTATCGCATGACCTCGTGTTCAAGACTCATGAACGGGCTATCACGACCATCACGGTAGATCCATCCGGAGCTCGAATGATAACGGGGTCGACTGATTGCACAATAAAATTTCACGATTTCGCATCCCTCACTCCTACCACGCTACGCGCTTTTAAATCTGTCGAGCCGTCGACTAAGAAGCGCTCCGCCGGTTCTGAGACACACCCCGTTCACGTCGCGAAATTTAATCCGTTATCTCCAAGCCATGTCCTGGTAATTGCTGCGACGCCGCAGCCGAAGATACTCTCTCGGGATGGAGACACATTGACGGAATTTGTGAAGGGCGATATGTATTTGCGGGACATGCGCAATACAAAGGGTCATATTTCAGAAGCTACTTGCGGGACCTGGAGTCCGACGGATTATAATTTATGCGCTACGGCTGCCACCGACAGTACAGTTCGCATATGGGATGCCAATGTTGGAAGAACTCAGAAGGAGGTCATTGTGCATCAGTCGAAGGCGGCTGGATCTGCAGGGAGGACCAGGATCACCGCTGTCGCGTGGGGTTCGCCGCTTCAGGGAGGGAACAATGTGCTAGTGGCAGCTGCCCTAGACGGGAGCCTTGTGATGTGGAGTGGTGATGGGCCGTTCACCAGGCCCAGTGGTGAAGTCAGGGACGCGCATGTGCGAGATACGTGGACGAGCGGCCTTGATATCAGTCCTGACGGGAGACTGGTTGTCACAAAAGGAGGAGACAACATGATAAAGCTGTGGGATACAAGGAAGTTTAAAAAACCAATTTCGACTGTCGCGCATCCCAGTGGGTCGAAATCATATCCTACATCAAATATACAGTTCTCCCCGAACGGCGCAAATATCATCACCGGTTCGGAAACGGGAGATTTATATATTTTGAATCCTGCAACCCTCACGCCTGAATTTCAAACTCCGATCACCGCGGGCTCGCCGCTTATCACTGTTCTTTGGCATGAAAAACTGAATCAAATACTCACCGGATCTGCCAATGGGCAGACACACCTTCTGTACAATCCAAATCTTTCTCGCAACGGAGCGCTGACCATTATGTCCAAGGCCCCGAAACGTCGTCATATCGACGATGATCCCAACCTTACCACAGATTTGTCTCGTGGTTTCTCCGGAGAGCGAATATTCAGTGGAGGCGGTATCCATTCCGCCACCAGTCTCGCCAGCAGAAATCCGACAATAGGACTAACAGCGTCGGGACGATCCCGTGATCCTCGTCGTCCGCATCTTCCCGCAAAGACACCGTTTGCCAAGAGCCAGCCTGACGAGAAGCATATCAAGGAGCACATCCCTCTAAGCTCAATGAGAGATGAAGATCCAAGGGAGGCATTGTTGAAGTATGCAGAGAGGGCGGAGAAGGAGCCGCTATTCACGAGCGCATGGAAACACACACAACCAAAACCGATCTTTGCTGAACTTAGTGACGATGAAGAAGAAGAAAGGCAAATAGGCCCGGATGCAAAAAAGATCAAAAGATAGGGAGGCGTTCATATATGTTTCGCTTGGGCTTCAACAGATTCTTTCAATGTATTTTCAATGGATGGGTTCCTGTGAAGGGGGTGTTCGGCGTTATTCAGGTTCTGATGCTTATTTCATTGCCCCTTTTTTGCATTTCTTCCCTCTCTTCGCACTAGGCATATATCTACATTCCGTATTCCGTACAATCATCATCAAAAAGACGAGAAAGTATAATGACGTCATGGCTGCAAGTCGGGCACAGCCGCACAGATGCGATGAATAAGCTTTCTCCAGCCACCCCTTGTTACTGCGCCGTGGGGTAACTAGTTAGGTAATAATCGCGCTAACCCAAATTAGCTAGTTACAAACCTTACCTAGCTAACTGGGGGCTTTTGCTGCTCTGAAACTCTCCGCCGTCGATTCGAGGAAGCTCCGTGAGAAGAAGCTTCGCCAGTTGGAACTGATTCCTAGAGGAACTGCTTTGCGTGCCGTGCCGGATGCATCCATGAAGGCATCAGAAGCTTGTTTACTGGTAGCTAGGTATGCCCTCTCTGCCATCCTGGGCTAAACGCGGGATCGACTGCGGCCTATCAACCTTCCCAGCCATTAGTTATCGGCAACCGGGACCCTTGCGAACCTGAGACGAAAGCGAAGCGTGTGTAGCGACTGCCTGCGTATAGCTCTTTCGCAACCGGACAGGGCGGGTGCGCGCTCCATTGGGGCAGCAGGCTAGTACACATTTACTGGTGCTTACGCAAATTACCCCTATAGATAGCCTTGACCACAGGCTCGCTAGTAACGCCGGCAGGATGATGCTCGCAACACTCTTCTCTCTATTTGTTGGCCGAACGATATCGAATGCATCCTTTGCCTTCTCCCTTGCCTCGAAAGATGGTACTCCTGGCCACGGAGGCGATGATGACGGAGCAAGTCCGATCAGCGAATGGTCGTCCACGATCGGAATCGTTACGGCAATTGTCGGCAATGTGCTTATATCATTTGCATTGAATATCCAGCGTTACGCCCATATTCGAATCGCACGTGAACTGGAGCGGAAACGGGCTCAGGATGGTTGGAAGCAAGGGAGCTCCGGTCTCGGAAATAGACGCGAAGATGGGTCGGTGGGGGATACTTATGGGACCGTTTCTCGAGGAAATGAGAATTTCAGAGATCAAGTGAGTGTGGATAGGGAAGCGGAGGATTCATCCAGTACCCCCCGCGCGAGCCATTATCAGAGTGGCCATCAGCCTCCCACGCTGGACTTTCGTCCCTGTGTGGATGCACCAAGACAGGGAAACGGCAATGCAGCTGTTGATGATGCCAGCGATGATGACAGTGATCGATTAAAGCACTCGTTTCTCTCAGAACGGACGGTGACCTCGTTAGAAAAGAGCTCCCGGTCCAAACAACGAAAATCATATCTCCGCTCGCCCTACTGGTGGACTGGGATTATACTCATGACAATCGGAGAAGCAGGAAATTTCCTGGCGTACGGTTTTGCACCTGCATCTATCGTCTCACCCCTTGGTGTTGTGGCGCTTGTGTCCAATTGTGTCATTGCTCCAATCATGCTTAAGGAGAAATTTCGACAGCAAGACGTTTGGGGAGTCCTCGTTGCCATTGGTGGGGCGGTGACGGTCGTGCTCAGTGCTAATACCTCTGAGGGAAAAATAGGCCCTGATGATATTATGGGAATGATCACACGATGGGAGTTTGAACTATATCTTGGCCTGACAGTTGCGATGATCCTTGTTTTGATGTGGATCAGTAAAAAGCATGGGCAGAAGACAATTCTGATTGATCTAGGGTTGGTTGGATTGCTTGGTGAGTGACTTCCTTGTTTCAACAGTAAATCATTGTGTCTAAGATGAGTATAGGTGGTTATACTGCATTGTCAACCAAAGGCGTCTCCTCATTGCTTTCATATACTTTGTGGCATGTCATCACCTTTCCGATAACTTATGCACTTGTTGCGGTCCTAATCCTCAGCGCAATGATGCAAATTCATTACATCAACAGAGCGCTACAGCGGTTCGATTCGACTCAGGTTATCCCTACTCAATTTGTTTTATTCACAATATCTGTCATCATTGGCAGCGCTATCCTATATCGTGACTTTGAATCGTTAACCCTCAAACGGGGTCTACAATTCTTTGGGGGTTGTGCACTGACCTTCCTTGGTGTCTATCTAATCACGAGCGGCAGGACTCGGGGCGAAGAGGATCGAGAATCAGACAAAGATGACGATGAAGAGGAGGCAATCGGGCTATTGCATGACACGCGGTATCGAGATTCGCTAGATTGGCGTGACCAAGGTCGCCCGGAAGCTAATCAACAAGCCGACCAAACCGCATCCATAGAACAAAGTGGACGGTCACGTCGTGAATCGTTGTTGAGTGAACATGATCTTCAAGAGAATGATAATGATGATGAGACAATTCGTACACCACGTGCACCGTTATCCAGTTCTCCTGCCTCAATACCACCTTCAATTTCCGATACATCCCTTTTAGAGCCACCGGAACCTAGTCCTGAATTTCATACTGCAAATCCATGGATTCAGCGTCGTGAAACCCTTGGCCGAACTACATCTACGGAAGGGCGTCCCAGTACACCTCCACAGCGTTCTAGTATTATTCTCCAGTTTCCCACGGCCCCAGGGGTGACCGAATCGTTTCAAGAATCCGAATCAACACAGATCCCAAGGCCTATCGCAAGTCGGGGTTATTCACGTCGACATACAATCTCTAAGACTCCAAGGTCTTTATCAAGATCTCGTCTTTCTCTGCGCTTCTCTCCTGGGCCTCTTCTTACACCACTCTCTGGCGGTTTAAGCGCTGTCGTCGCTGATTCCTTGCGTCGCGGCGAAGGCTCACCGGAAAAGCATCGCCGAAGGAAAAGGATAAAATCAACTCCAGATGGAAGGGCCGTATCAGCGGGGGACAATACGGAACAAGATATCGATTACGAAACCGACACAAGCTTATTTGCCGAAGAAGGCGATCATTCCCGACATCCTCGCGGCGCTGAATTAAACCGGACACGCAGTCTAGGACCTCCATTATCATTTAAACTTCCACTTGCGCCAAACGATGCGGGTAATACCGCTCCTTCGGTGGATGAACACGCTGACGGGGACTCTTCTCACCCAAGGCGTGGTAGGAAGGATTCATGGACAGAAAATCTTGCACGCTTTGGGGCTAGTTTACGTCAAGGCGGACGGCGATGGGGACGCCTATTTAAGGATGGCAATGACGATGGCGATGATGATGAGGGCCAGAATAGCTCGTCAGCTGAAGCAAACGAGGCGAATCAAGGCCCGTCTGATGGGTCGAATGTACAAAGAAGTTCGCATCAATAATTAGTCCAGTAGGTGGAGGTTACTGGCTTTTTCTCTCTTTCCCATGCAAAGAATCGAATCTCGCGACCGGTGAGATCGAGATTTATATATTTTGCATTGCATATTTCCCTGTCTGCTTCTGGGCAGTCCTTAGTAAAGCGGCATTCAGTGGCTTTTGTCTATAGTCTATTCGCACTCTATTTCGGCGTTATCAGATGCAGCAGGTTGAACTTCTTTTTTTTACTTTCTGTTCTGCAAAGCACTTTCTGGTCTGGATTTTCGTTAATGGGCTTCGCAGTGCGTTTGCTTCAAAGGTTTTCGGTTTCCACGTACAAATGTTTCTTATATATTCCCTCCAAATGCGGAATTCTAGCATTTTGCATAGCGAATTAATAAACGCAGACTATCGGACATATTAGCAACAAGGCCCGTTCACGACAGAGTTAATACATGGTTACAAGTCCATAAGCAAGGAAATATACGTTCAGAAAGTAAAAAAAAAGTTCAATTCGCCTTTCGACAACTCATAAAGTCATATAATGTCCAGATGTAGCCTTTTATCCCTCCAGTATTTGGGTTTCATTTTCCCGAGTAGTAACGTTGACATCCGTATCGCTAGGATCCGGGACAAGGGACTGTAAGTTAGGCTCATGGCCAGGAGTGCTACTGTCTTTACCACCGGGTCCCACGGGATTTGGCCCAGCAGCAGGACTAGCTCCATTCCCTTCACGTCTATTTCTAGCACCTTCCTTCAATTTCTCCCAGCGGTCCCTATACCGGCCCAGGACAGCCTTCAGCTTCTCATTTTCTTTCCCAACTCTTTCTAGCTCTTTCTCGTGATTTTTTACCAAATCTTCCAACTCCTTCATTTTCTCCATTTCTGCATGAGATATAGTGTTCGACTCTGTTATCTCTTGCCTTGGCTTCGGGGGCCTGGACGTTGAAGCGGACGGTGAGACCTGTCTAGACGCCGCAGCTTGATTTTGCATCGCTCTTAGCGATTGCTGTAATGCAAATGAGGAAGATTGCGCGTTGACCTCCCACATATGTAGACGCTTTGCTAAAGTATCGGAGAGATGCTTCAAGGCTTGATTTTCCATTTGGAGTTCTTCTAAAGTCTTGGCGCTCCTGGCCACTGCCGCTGCCGATGCTGACAATGACTTTGGAAGGCGACTGTCTCGCATGACCGTCTTGGTCTTATCCCGAGTCATGCTGCCTCGTGTTTCTGGTGAGGGGGGGTTTTCGCGAGCATCCACAAATGTTTCTTCATCATCGTCAAGACTATTCCTTCGCGCCTCCTTTTCTGCGCGAGAAAGGATGCCTGCATACGATATCATTCCACCAGACGTGGGCACAACGTAAAATGATTCCGAAGCGTTACTGGCAAAATAACCATCTTTGTCTCTAATGGCTCGGAGTGCAGCGCTAGATACAAGCTTCTTGACGTCGGGCTCTCTGTGAGTATACTGAGTCAGGTCTGCGGCTGCTGAGTATCGATCAACTTTCGTGTCCGCCGGGGATTTTGTTGCAGTAGGAGATCGCTGGCCCCCTGCATCGGCAGCTAGGGGAAGGCTGGCAAAAGCAAGAGGTGCTGAGAGCTTCGATATCAACCCTCCAAATGTAGAATAGAATCGTCGGAACGGCTCGTCTCCTGCAATAGATTTTAGTGCTGTGGGAATTTCCCTTCCGATATCTGACAGTGCAACCTGTTGCTGTTGAGTGGCCTCTGTTGGACTGATGGATGGGGACCAAGACGGTTTCCAGTCCGGTGCGCGAGCTCGGCGGCCCTCGGTGTTGTTCACAGCAGCGCTTCTCACTCTGTGCGGGGAATCCGCCATTTTAGCACCTCCATTCTGCGTTGATAGGGCCGGAGGCACGGGGCTTCCACGGCGTGGGTAGCCAGGTATCCCACGTGCCGAAGCGAGATTGCTTGCGAGTGAGGTCGTATCGCGATGACCAGGCCGATATGTAGCTTGCAGACGTGGCGGCTGCTGGTGCTGCTGCACTGGTTGAGGTGATGGGAGTGTCGTAAAAGGGGCTGGATTCGTAGTATTTGGAGCGGTGGTCACGGTTGCTGTTGGAACGGAGGGAGTGGAGGTCGCCGGTTCAGGTGTCGAGGCGCTTTGCGGGTTTTCATGCTGAAACCTGATGATTTTCGCTAAACGTTTATGATGTTGTTCCAGGAGATGAAGAGTCCGCAATGCCTAAGAGGCGCGCAAATAGATAAGTAAGAGTCAAAAAAAGAAATCAATCATTTCTTCTGGAGCGGCGGGGATGATCTTACAGTTTTGTCGAGAGTGGTTTGCGCCGCAGTTGCAAACTCCCCTGCTGCAAGGTCGTGCTCTTCACTTGCAGCCACTGGATTCGACTTGCGAGTTTCTAGGACGGCGTTGCGCGCGTGGGAATGCGCCTGAAGACAGCGAGACGTTTAATCAGGGGGTTGTTCAAGATGGTGGGGAGGGGGAAGGCGGCTCATACCAGAGTCAAGGGGGCTGATTCCATGACTCCCAAGGCTTTATTTCTGCATTCTCTTCGAGCTCTCCAAAGGTGCGCCAGTATACAGGACCAGCAGTACACTGCCCAGGCACACCCTACTTTTGCCTATGATCAGCTTACCTTGCAAGAGGAGGATTAAATGGGAAGAGCAACAAGAATGATCAAGAAGGGATAGGCAGAAATAGGCTTTGGCGAGTCTGGGGGGTAAGTTGACTATTAGTCATCTTGTAGTTACGTCACATGATCAGCTGTGCGCTTAATCAGCAGCAACTTTTCTTGTTTGTTTTGTTTGCTAATACCCCTCTAAACAACACCTCTACGAATGTGCTACAATTCATCGAGTGCAGCCGGAACTTGGGTGTTGTTTCAAGATGAACAAGTTTCCTCCAATTCCAAATGGTATCTGACGGTATCAAATTTTTGGCCAGGGTGCTGAGAGTCTTCGAAGGTCATTTCATTGAACCGAATGCTAAAGAACAAAATACGCAGGAAGTATTGGTCTTATTGTCCGGAGGGTAGATCCTCGCGGTTGCGTTTTGCCGTAGACTAAAAGAATAGCAACAATAGGGTAACTAACTGGAGGGTTGATCAAGTCCTTCACTAGTCAGCTCAAACATCAACGAGTAACGAGGACGGAGTGATTTTGCGTTCCGCTAAAAAAGCGCTGTGGTCCTGTATGAAGGAAATGTGCCACTGGAAAATATTTCCAAAGTGCTCCATGGAATTCGAAATTCAGGAGTTTCGGGGTAAGTCAGCGGTTATGAACTCGCTCTACCCTTCTATTTCCCCTCCAGGGCAGTCCATGGGAAAAATATGGGAAGCCAGAGTGAATAAGAAGGGATTCAGTTTTGTGGAAAGGAAAGAAAAAAAAGAGAGAAAAAGAGAGAGGAAAGAAAGAGATGAAAAAAACTCGGATGACAAAA
The DNA here is from genome assembly GCA_001430945.1 of Amauroascus niger. Classification (NCBI taxonomy): domain Eukaryota; kingdom Fungi; phylum Ascomycota; class Eurotiomycetes; order Onygenales; family Onygenaceae; genus Amauroascus; species Amauroascus niger. The sequence continues at coordinate 50,810 of LJPK01000348.1, forward strand.
GAAGACGGAAAAAGGAACAAATTTAGTGCGGCGCTAGGCTGTGTTAGGGATAGGCTGCTCTGCTTATCGATAACCTTCTATAATCTTGGATGCTTTGCGTTCAACCAGCAAAAGAACTCCAACCCAGCAGCGATTTCCCTCCTCCAACAAAAAAGGAGAATCGAGTACGCAAATGAGAGTCGGGAGGTGCTACGTTCGTGCTGAAACATGGAACATGTGCCGTCAAATACCGTTGCTCCCTCTGTAAGGGCGCCCGGGGTGTTGAGCCTGCATGGCGCAACCTGGTTATATCCTCTCCAGGTGAGGCTGATTTCCACTGATCGCAATCCTTCTTTTGTCGGAGCAGTAACTAATTCTTTGGCGTGACGTCTGATGCTATCTTTAGGGAATCATTTATTTTCTCCGTCACCGCTTCCTCTGGCCCCTGTTCCGCGCTCGCCTGCTCCCCATCGCGCTCCTCTCCGCTTTCATCTATACCCTGCTCTTTTTCTTCACATATCTGCCACAGGTCGCTTTTCTCGCCATATTCCATGGCTGGGTCGGCGCCTGGATCAATGGGGCCTTCCTCGTCCTTGGAGAAGGCGCTGCCATCGTAGCCTTATTGTTCGAAGCGTTCTTCGTTGACGAAACCCAAGTCGACGTCTTCGACGCAGTCTTTATCAAAAAGGGCAACAAGGACCTCGTTGGTGCAACCAGGCTCCTTCACCCTGAAGCGGCCGATCCAGTCAAGATGCTAGGGAAACTCAGCATGAGCGCTGTTTATGCGCCTTTCTCACTGCGCCAGATTGTGGAATTCATCGCTCTGCTGCCGTTGAACTTGGTTCCGCTGATTGGAACGCCGCTATTTCTTGTTCTTACAGGCTATAGAGGCGGGCCGTTTCACCACTGGAGATACTTTCAGCTCAGAGACTTCACTATACCTGAGAGAAAGGAGTTTATTGCAAAGAGGCAGGTGAGATATACAATGTGCGTCGGAACCCTCTCCAATTCTACTGGATCCCGCCCCCAGCTAAAGCTTGAAATGCAGGTTTGGTATTGTCGCTCTTATCTTGCAATTAGTTCCGTTCTTTTCAATGTTCTTTCTTCTCACTACAGCAGTTGGTTCGGCTCTTTGGGCTAGTGACATGGAGCGACGAAGAGGACTCCTGGGTGGGCGAGTGGATCGAGTGGAAGGGGAGTATCACGACAACCCAGTGTAGGTCCGTTTCCTTCCCAATGCATTTGGCGTTTTATTTTCACCAATCTCGACTTTGAGCCTTCCAGTTTCCCCCTTTCTGGGAGTCCTTCCGCATGTAGCTTAAAAAGAGTCTTGGACGTCTAAATTCTCATGTATTAGCGAACATATATCATGTGCCTTGGCTTTGCACTCGTTGAAGCCATTCGCAAGACTTTCTAGAATTACCGCTAGTATAAAACAATCTCCCAATCCTTGTAAGCAGCAACCAAACCTGAATGTAGGGCCGATGTTCTGCCCGGCCCCGATGACGGCCTCCTCTCGGAACGTGGACGTCGTCTTTTGAGGCCTCGCCACTCCAGCTAGCAGAGAAGTGGAACTAGTAGTTAACTAATGCTTGGGAATAAGAGCATTCAAGGCTGCAAGTAAAGCCAAAAGCCCTTGGAATTGTTCATCGGTGGAAGCCCGTCGGACTGTAGCTTGGCCAGTTAGTATGGGTGTTTGTCAACGAGGGATTTCCTCTCCGTTGGTTTGTTGGTGTCTTTCGTCACAACCAGTTCGCAATCCCACCCAGCCAGCCGTCCCCTAGTTAACTAACAAGCCTGAACAGTAAGGCAACAACATTCAAAGAATCAATTTCGCCCGGCGAGATTTCAAAGGTGCAACAAATAAAACAAATTGACGGGCTCAGCAGTCTTTTCTTTTTTTTTTCACCGCTAGGACAAGCTTTGGGTTTGTTGGCGTGTTCAATCACTTCTTTTCTCCGAGAACCAGGAAGCTTCTCAGCCACACCTCCCCTCCCCTCCTCTTCTCTCTCCTCTCCTCCCTCTTCCCGCCATGCCCATCCCAAGAAACCAAAGATCTCTTCCATTCTCAATTACGATGCAAATAGACACCCGACCAGCCGGTGAACTTTACTAACTAGAATCCTTGAGCTGTATGAATCACTGGTGCAGAGAGCCGTTAGCGTCATCACGCTCCTTGAGACCACCGGTTCCATTCCCTTCCCATTGTTAGATGGAGAGCAATGCGCAAGAGTCCCCTTCCGCACCCTCCCCGAACGGCCTCAAGATCTTCCCTAGGCCGAGGCGAAGCCGGACTACCTTAAACGAGGTGGATAACTCGTATACCTCCGACCACAGTTCGCGGGCTCCGTCTCTCGATATCCGGCCTTCAACGAGTAACGGCAGCGATGCGGCACTGTCCGGCCTTGCCAAACTCATACCAGGAGCGAAGAAGCGACAGAAGAGGAAGGCCAAAGGCGGCAATAACGAAAGCTTGATTGACTTGAATAGCGAGATTTCGGGAGGGTCGAGAGTCTCACTCCCGGCTCTGGAGGAGAACGGAGATCGCCGCAGTTCGACCACCGACCTCAACACAGTCATGAATGATTCAGAGTCTGAAACGTAAGTTGGAAGTGCAATGATGCTGTTTTATTGGGGTTCATCCGAAAATCAAGATGGTATTCGCCATCAACTACCTTCTACTTCGCTGTCGGATGCGTTTATTGAAGAAGGAGTTGGGACTGACGCACACTGGTATTGCTTATTAGGTATTCTTCCAACGCTTCGCATCAATTGCATGACGATGCACGCGGTAGATCCCCGCTCATTACGGTATCCGACCCGTCAATTCATGAAGTCGGTGAAAATGCATACGATGAGGCTTCGCTTGCAAATTCTGAAACAACATCTGACAATTTGAACCTATCCATACTACGTTCGGCCACGGTTGGGGCTCCATCGCAGGATTCCCGTTCCTCAACAAAGGAAAGCTTGGGTTCGTCGACGGGGCGAAAATTGAGAGAAGCATTTAATCCACGTTCTACAAACAGGAGTTCTAACACAAGCCCGGATCGCGAGTCGTCAAAGTCATCAGGAAGCAAAGGCGGGAAAGGATTCCTCGGGTCTGCCGCCAGGAAAACTAGTTTATCCTCAAAGAAAGGCAAAAAGGGTCCCGAAAACATCCCGCCAGTGCCTGCTCCTCCTAAGCTTGCGGATACCACTGCAACTAAATCCCATCGCCACCTACCTTCCATCGACACGGCGCCGAGAACACCGCCCTTTGGCGTTAAGCCTCCACCAGTGATGACTACCGTCACCCCCCCGACTCCGACAAATCCTCGAGCAGGTTACGCTGACACCCAATTTGTTGATTCTCCTGAGTCCTTGAAGAACGCTTCTACGCTCCCACCGAACGTTGTCCTCAGTCCCTCCGGTAATATGATGTCTCACCGTCGCGTGCGATCAGCTTCTGCCGCTCACAACCCAAGTAAGCTGTCAAATTCAGTGACATTACCTTCTACGCCTACCATAGATGAAAACAAACCTTCTGGCTCACGGCAAAATAGCCAGCTTGCAGGCGGTTTCTTTTCATCGATGTTTTCTGCAGCGCAAAACGCTGCGTCCACTCTTTCCATTGGCCTGAACCAAGGGCGAACCCGTAACGTTGCGGATTCGGGCGAGCCTGAAAAACAATCCAGGCTTGATCCACCGGATAACGGGTCCCAGTCGTCGTCGGGTCAAGAGAACGATTTCGAGGAAAAGAAAGAACTTGCAGTGGATACTCTGGGTATGGGTGACTTGGATTTCAGTCACCTCGGAATAGATGCATCAGCAGGTGGTGTGGTGACCACACCAGACGGTGTCGTTTTCACGAAATCCGATCAGGTCGAACGCTCGCGGAGGAGTACGGTATCGCAGCGTGATGAATTGGCAGCTAGGATAGAAGATCTTAGGGCCGCGCGTGCAGTATCAATGGCGTATGAAAAAGTTCCTCAAACCGCAGGTTTGCCGGCTCCCACAGCCGAAGACAATGAGGAGGAGAGGCGTCCCAGTGCGCCCTTTTCTGGTCTCGGGAGAGACAGTGGCGGTGAGCAAACGCCACCTAACCCGAATATCATTGATGGCGACCTTTTTGATCATGTCAAACGGAGTGGAAGTTTGCGCAGCCGTCGTGGAATTCGTAGGAAGAGGGGTTCGTCGACCGCTACGGCCACGACCATTGGTGCAATTGGAGCCGCGTTAGGTTTGCCAGGCGCTAATGTCAGCGTTCCTCGCTTGACCGGTTTTGCTGTGGCAAGCAAGAAGAGAAATCGAGATTTTCATCAGTTATTTAGGAGTGTTCCAGAAGATGATTATCTGATCGAAGATTACAGCTGTGCTCTCCAACGAGAGATCATCTTAGCCGGGCGAATCTACATATCAGAGGGTCATATCTGCTTCTCTAGCAACATCCTCGGCTGGGTAACCACATTAGTTATTGGGTTTGATGAGATTGTCGCGATTGAAAAAGAGTCGACGGCAATGGTGTTTCCCAATGCTATCGCTATTCAAACACTTCATGCACGGCACACTTTTCGCAGCTTGCTGAGTCGGGACTCGACATACGATCTCATGGTGAATATCTGGAAAATTAACCACCCAACGCTTAAAAGCTCTGTCAACGGGACGCGGATTGAACAGGGAACCGGCGATAAAACTGAAAAAGCTGAGCTCAGTGACGATGACAACGGCTCTATTTCTGATGAGGAAGAAGAAGTTTATGATGAAGATGAAGACGGCGAGATTGGCAGTGCTATGGGTGTTGGCAGTGCTGCCGTCAGTGACGTTTCGGAGCCGACCAAACGCCTTCTTGCAAAATCATCGACAATGCCTGTATCTGCGCCCGGGTCCTCCCAGGCAGTTTCTGTGGCTGCGGGTGATGAATCCAAAAGTGCGGATAAACCTGGAGCTTCTTCGGATTCTTCTGGGCAATTCCCTGGTCCGAAAACACATGCGCCAACCGAGTTCACGGATCCTTCTGGACGTTATGACAAAGTGGTCAAGGATGAAACGATTCCTGCACCATTGGGGCAAGTGTATTCTCTGGTCTTTGGAGCGGCCTCTTCCTCATTTGTGACCAAGTTTCTCCTTGAGTATGAGAAGGTGACAGAGCTACACTTTGAGGGTGACAAGAAAGGACTGACTGAAGAGAACAAAACCCGGTCATATACCTACATCAAACCCCTGAATTCGTCTATTGGTCCAAAACAAACGAAATGCATAACTACCGAGCAGTTGGATATTTTGGATTTGGAGAAAGCCGTGTTGGTGACCTTGACCACGCAAACTCCAGATGTCCCGAGCGGAAATGTCTTCTCGGTTAAGACCAAGTATCTTTTTACCTGGGCTCCGGGTAACTCGACTCGCTTTTTCATGTCATGCAATGTGGAGTGGACGGGAAAAAGTTGGATCAAGGGTATGTACGGCTCGTTATTCATATCAAAATGGTACTAATATTGTTCATCCAGGCCCAATTGAAAAAGGTGCCAACGATGGTCAATTTGGCTATGGGACTAATTTAGTTAAAGCACTCAAGGCCGGAGTTGCCCCCAAATCACGAAAGCTAACTCCCAAAGGTGCGGCCAAGGGTAAAGCGAAGCGCGCGAGAACAACGATCTCGGAAACAGATGCTAGCAGTGGCGAAAGGTCCAAAACTAACAAGGCTAAGTCTGCCAGCTGGGGCCTTTTTGAACCACTGCGAACCCCGCTTTCTCCAATTGTCGACATATTCAGACCGTTCTGGAGCTCCAATGTGGCTGTAGTGGTTCTCTGCAGTCTACTATTCATGATGTGGTTACGCACGCCGCCGCCCGCTCACCTTAGGCAACGTGGGACTGCTTTGCATCATTTCTCCGTGCCTGAGAGGCTAGTTGCGTACGAAGAATTGTGGGCCAAAGAAGAGAGCGAGCTGTGGGATTGGTTAGAAGAGCGCATCGGGATGGAAGGCTTGACCGTTCCCGTAGCCGATATAGAAAGGACCAATTCAAAACAGCAGCGCAAGCGAGCTCACAGAGACGCTGAAGCTCGGCTCCGCGACGAGAAAATGTCAGAACGGGAAATTGCAGATGCCATTCGCGTGACACAGCAGCGATTGGAGACATTGCAACAGGTTATAGAAAACCGCAAATTCGACCGACAGCGCACCGGTGATGGAGGCCGTACAGCTACAAAATAAGCTACAACATTAGCGTCACGATCTGCATATCCCACTGAACGGAAATGCGTCTGCGATACGCCGCTATGCAACCTCTCGTTCCCAACCCTTATTGATGGTAGGGACTCGGTATTATATTTTCTTCTAAAAACAACTAAGCATTCCTTTAAATCTTTTTCCATCTGTCATACCTACTATGCATCGCAGTTTTTTCTCATCTACCCAGGCGGCGTTTCAAGAAAACACGGGCATTTTCCCCTTTGCATCCGCTGTACGTATACGAGACGACCATACAAGCTCTGTTTACTGTTCTTCATTCATTCATTCATTCAACTTCCTTTTCCTTCTAGTTTGTCATATCCTGGGCGATTGATTCCATGTATAGAGCCATTCATACTCTCTTTGTGATTTCTGTTTTTATATTGAAACTGTTGCTGTGTTTGCCTTTTTGTTCTCTTTTGTACAGCGCTGGGGAGTCGGTAGTTGTTGGAAGACAGTTAAAGTACATATAAGTCTCTGTTTTAGCTACAATACTACTATTACCACTTATAGCATTCATGTCTTGTATGAGATATGTAGTCGATATGCTTGAGCATTATCTTCCGCAAAAGCCACTTAAGTAGTTATATGAATGAAAAAATTGCTCAGGTAGTTCAAACTTCAACCAAGAAAAGTTGGTGTGGTGAACCAACTTCTTTCATTTGCAGACCCTTGATACTAAAAACACAAAAAGGACAGCAAAACATTCATTCAAAATCTTAAACTTGTATACAATCATTTCCCATCATCAATCAAATCGACATACTCCCAAACAAGTAGAATAGCAGCATAGTTATATTGAATTTGAATTTACACTGCACGGCTGGATCCATCCCCACACTTCCCTGCACATGCATTAACACCTTTGAGTACCTGGCTCGGTGTCCGAGCATAGCTTGGCGGGACATCAAGCACCGGGTTTCTCTCGAAGAAGTTTCGAGGGCGGAGCAGAAGGGTCATAGGCTCGGCGGGCATGATGGGGAAGTCTTCGGGGGCGGGGAAGTGGGTGAGACCAAATGTATGCCAGAGTACAACGTCCGTGTTTTCGATATTCTCGTTCTCGGTTTGGGAGATCCATAAGGGAAGGCCTGCGGAAGGTTCACCTGAGGTCTGAGGAACGTGGCGGCCAGCTGGGTGGACCTGGTCGTCGGAGTCTGTAATTATGGTTAGATTTTGCGATATATTCGTGGAGAAAGATATGGGAGTAGTTATGTCCTACATTTGGTAACGTGAACAGCATGTCGAGCAAATCCAGCTCGCTTCCAAACCAGCCCACCTTCCCTCGGAAGCAAAGGCGGCACTTCTCTGCTCACTAGCTTGTAGCTAACAGGCTTTTTGCTGTAAGGGTTCAATTTGTTGGTATTTGCCATCTCCCACGTGCGGCTTGTGGAGCCATCGTAATCTGACATAGCTTCCTTGGGAGTTGTGAACTTCGTTTTCTTCGCGTAGAATGCGTTTCCATGTTTGTTTTCTGCACTTCCAACTTCACCTGGGCCTCGTACGGCGTCGACTTGGAAGACTGTGTTATTCGACCCGTCAATGTTGGAGTCGACGCGGAGACAGAAGAGGTGCTGGTGGTTGTGAGCGTTGACGCCAGGGTACACTTCGGTTCCCCAACCATGTGTATCCTCGCCCGGGTTCATGGCATAAGTGTTGAGGATACCAGTCAGCTTGATATCAAGCTGCACAGTCCCGTCCTGATGGAAGATCCAGTAGACACAATATTCGTAGTTGGCAGCCGTGAAGATATGGGAGACGATCAGTTTCCGGCCGCGAGTCACGATGACGGAATCGTCGCGGAAATCTGTGTGCTTGAACAAAATGCCGGCGTCTTCTTCGTGAATACATATTGCATTTTTTATAACAGTGCTTGCACCCGCTGCGTTGACAAATGCAGCATCCATGTAGTGGATGGAACCCTTGCAGTCGCATCCGAGAGTCAAGCTATTGGTCATGTACCCACCGCCGTATTCACCTAGATCGAAGGCATGTTTGCGTTGATGTGGGTGTTCTGGGTTCCCATATGGGACGACCATCTCAGCGAGAGAAAGGCGGTAAAAGACAGGGCGAACTGTGCCTTTATCATTATAAGTGATGTTGTTCAATACGATGCCCTCTCGATAATTGAAACCAACGTGGATGTTCCAGTTCTGCCAATCGATGATCCTGCCGTTAACTTTGAAGGAAACCCCGTCGGGCTGGGTGATGTTAATCGGCGTAACGTCTTTGCGATATCCGCCCGCTTTCTCGATAGCATCGATATGATAATTGTTTGGAGCAGCCTTGCTGATCGGCCGGCGAACGGGTGGAACGTCGATGTGAATAAACTCCTGTGTCTCTGCGTTGTAAATCGGGCAAAAGTCCAGTGGGAACGCATACTGGCAGTCATCGATGTTTGGACGGTAGTACATCAAAGCCTGCTGCAAACGGACATTACTTCCAAATCGGTCATCGTATCCAATTGTCCAGGCTAAACGAATGATATTTATCAGCACCTCTGCGCTAATGCTTTGGTATCGAGAGAACAACGCCCACTTACGATCACAGTAGACCTTGTCCATGTCCTCTTTTGGAATACCAAGGATTGCACACTGCTCAATGATCTTGGGATCCTTTCTCATCAAGCCCTCGACTGCCTGCAGATCTTCCATTGTGATCAACGGCTGCACACCGGGTTCGTGCTTCCATTGGACAATCTTCTTCTCCGTCAAATCCACCACGCCGTCGTAGAGCTTGCCGCCGGGAGCAATAACGACAACATCAGCAATCCTATGAGGTCTTGGTGCATTGTCTGGGTCCGCCAGCCAGGCCATCATCTCCGCTTTTCGCGGCTCCCACAGGGTGATTGCGTTGAATCGAACGGATCCATGTTCAGCACGAATAAATGCTGCTGCTGCATCAATCTCCGCTGTCGTCAGAGGGTCCAGGGGATATGGGGTTGGAGAGGTCCCGCCTACATGGAGGGACAGCTGCCTTAAGCGATCTAGGACCATTGTTAAGAGATGAGGAGGGGACGAGAGCCAAATTAGCTCGAAGAAGATGTATTTACAAAAAGGGCTATGGGAAAAAGAAGAGAAATCACAGAGAATTGAGGGCATGGAGGGACTCCAGCCCAGCTATATGTAGGACAAAAAAGCAGTGAGGGGGGGGGGATGCTGAAGCACGCTTCAGCGGCGAACACGCCCGCCCCGCAGAACGGAGCCGGTATCTGATTGGAGACAAACAGGTACGTTGAGGTACGAGCTTTTGAGGGTAAAGAGAGCACGAAACTCACGCGAGTGAAACTTGCAGCTCGGGAAGTGAACTGTCGTATCGTTGAGGAGAGCTCCGACCGGTCGGTGTCAACGGCAGCTAAAAGGCCCATCTGCATCTCCGAAGATAGGATCTTGTCTACTATCTTTACACATCAACATCGAAAAGGAGATCGATTGCTTCTCCCTCCGGTCTGTTCTCTCTCTCTCTCTCTCTCTCTCTCTCTCTCTTTCTCTCTTCACTCTGGGGTATCACAGGAGACGGACGGGGGGGTTCGGTTGCTCATTCCCAAAACAAAACAGCCGCGATGGGGGATTGTTTTGCCTGATTGGGTCTAGCGTCACCCCTTTCCATTCTTATCGATTTGTTGGAAAGCCAGGCCAGTATCAGTGACCACCCCACGCTATCAGAGCTACGTTCTCCAGCATGTATCAGGTACTTCTCCGGGGATTCTTGTTATCTTCTTTTCCCCGCTTGCCTTGTCATCCAATTCATCTGACTTCCCGATGGGGGCTGAAGTGGGCGCGGTCTTGTTTGGGGGGGGGTTTGAGGAGGAGGAACTCAGGACGGGGGCCGTTGATGCATTGAATTTCCCCGAATGGTAGTTAGTTGCTCTACCGTCTAGGACATCCGAAGACCAATATAATTGATAGGATCGCGGAAATGATGTAGTTAACCAGTTAACCGTTTGATAGGCATTGTAGTCCCTGAGCTCTTGGGTAAACTGTTTTAAGGGAGTTATAAGGGAGTTCCAGAACAATCCCCTCACCAGCGGACAAAGTGGAGAACACAGCTTCCATCCCTTTTTTTCCCCCGCATGCTGAGTGGCAGGACAATGAGAACGAGTATGACTAGGAATACAATCTATCTTCGAGTTGCAGTTGAAAGCTGCTCGCAGCACCCAATCAAGATCTATGTACGTACATACAGAAGCGCAAACGAAATGGCACGTCAAATTTTTGATCAATATAGCTAAGAAGAATGGGGGACAGAAATTCCACCAAGAAAAAAAGGAAGAGAGCAAAAACAGACAATAGGATAAAACTTACTCCAGCGCCGAGAGAGCATTCCCATACAAGTGCACATCATGCCGACTTGGATCGAAGACAGGACTTAAGACACTCAGCGCCAGAACGCACCATGCGCGAAACGAAAAAGGGAAAACAAACTCCCAAAACAATAGTTACATTAAGAGAGAGCACACGTGGAGTGACTAGGGGGAAAAAAGAATAAGCACCTTTGGCAACCGCAACAGCCTATACAACCAAGTCGGAAAATCGGTACCATGGACAAGGAATAAAACAACAAGAAGATAGAAGCGAGTAAATAGCTACAAGTGCATCCTGCGCCTGCTCCAGCATGCTGACGTGAAAAAAAAAAAAAACGAAAAGAAAAAGGAAAACCAGGAACAAAAGTATGAGCCTGGTACCCGCTTCAAATGTTCCCTTCGTTTTAAAATGCTCTTCATGCCACCCCCCCATTCACGTCCTTCCCAGTTGAAATGCTCCAAATACGCCTCCACCAGGGGTCAAGCCCGGATTACCGCTGACATGCGACTGTGGTCCTGGAGTTTGGTTGCTGTTCAGCGCGACGTGACCGGTATTTGGAGTGCTCGGTGTTGCCATGTTCGAATAGACAGTTGCGCCGTTCAGATTGGGGGTCTGTTGTGGCTGGTTGGCCGCATGATATGGCGTAGCCGGGATCTGCCCATTCAGACCCCATATCTGCCCAGAATACTTGTCCTCCTCGAGAGCTCCATTGAACACTAATTGGCGCATTTTCCAGAATATTTCGCCCGTCACAAGCGAGTCCGATCCTGCCTGATGTGCGATCCCTACCCGCTTGACGCCCAGTTCCTCTGCGATATCCTGTAAACCTGATTTTTGCCCAAGGTTGGCTAGGATCTGCGAAGCGGATTGAGAGAGGGGCGATCCGTTCGCTGCTTGATTCCGACCCGCGTGTTTCATGAGGAACTTGATGTCATAAAGCGAAGGGAAGAAAATTGAAAGGAGTTTGTGAAAATCCTCCTCGTCGTCGGGTAAAGGTTTACAGAGCATAATCTTCATGAGGTAGCCAAAATCATACCCAGAATGGAACGAGATCCAGTGTACATCATCCAATAGAACCAATCCAGATGTCATCAGCAAGGCACCGAATTCCATCGGGTCAATCCCATTCTTTTCGTGCATCGTGAAATCGATCCCAGCCTTGGCTAACATGCTCGTCGACTCCTGTGCATACATGTCATTTTCGAGGGAAAAAACAAAGTTGAATTGCCAGGTGCATGGCGCTGGAAGGAGATGACTGCCATTGGCTTGCAGGGTCCCGTTGGCTGGATAAGCCGGCGGAACTTCGCCATCCTCCGAGAATAAGGTGATTCCAAGTTGTATCATCTTCAACAAGTCCACATTACACCGTAACGTTTGGTAGTGATAGTCGGCTTTTGTAGTAAAAGAACCCATGGGCCGCGCGACGATTCCGGGGAATTCTGTATCCTAGATGTAGACCATAGGCGATGAGCACACCGACAAGAAAGAAGTCCCACGCTTCCAGACGACCTCAGTCAGTTTTACTTACCATGCTGATATATGGATATTTCTCGACCAACACACGGAGGGTCTCCATTTCTTGTGCAAGGTTATGCTTCCATACATCCCTTATCCTCGATTTGTCCGCCTTGCCTTCCATCACTAAGCGACCATCGTGCACTAGATGGGACTGTTGTTGCTGGGCTTGTTGTTGTTGTTGTTGCTGCTGCTGCTGTTGCATCTGAGCACCACGCAAAAAGCCCATCTGGGCAGCATGGCTGGCAAGGCCGGTCCCGCCTCCATCTGGAATACTTCCAGCGGCCCCGGCTGCGGGAAACCCAGTAACAGTCATACCATTCGCTCCCGGCAGCGTGAACGGATTGAGGTTCGCATTGGAGGAGCCGGGGCCAAACCCTGGATGTCCGCCGAGCGAAGTAGGGGGGATGCCGGCGGTAGCAGTCTGTGGATGAGCGCTATGATGTTGCTGCGACTGTTGCTGTTGCTGCTGGAGATGCGCTTGTTGGAGGTGTGGGAACGGGCCTACAATGCCTGACGGCCCGTAGCGACCCGCGGGCGGTGGCATGGTAGTTGTATGCTTTGAAACCTTTCAGAGCGCGATGGGGATGCCGAAGTGGGATGGGGCATGAAGAAGTTTTAGCCAGAAAGGTTGACGGAGGAAGTGGCAGATGGATTCAGCGCCGAGAGACAAGTTGTCGCGTCACTTAATTTACAGAAGTGAAAGAGGCTATATACTCGGAGCCGGCGGAGTGAAATCGAGCTTTCATTGACAATTGAGTCGTTATTGCTTTGCTCGTTGGCAACTCACATCACGAAGCGCCTCTTGTGCAGCTTCGTCCAAGCGCCCAACATTGAATATCGAGCGCTTATCCGGATTAGGCCTAGGTGGTTCACTAGTTAGTTAGCGCAAGTGCCAGGCTGCTTACCTCATCAACCGGGAGGGACCAACCTCCAAGGTCGAACTACCTATTTATTCGAATCGGAGGGAGACCTGGCTGCACTCATTAATCAATTGCTTAAAGGAACTACTATAAATCACTGCTTCGTTCGCAGATTGATCCACGGCTGAGTCTTTTCGGAATTTTGTTATCCTCTTCACCGGCCTATTGCCGTCCTTCCTCCTGCGACAATGGCTCCCCCAAACCTTACCGGGTTCGACATGAAGACCTTCAAAGCTGCAGCGAACCCGAAGTCGATATGGGCCTTGAGGGATCCTTGGAAGAGAAAGTAGGCATTTTCCTTTTGTTTATAAAACCACATTAGAGACGAGATACCCTCTTTGTACGTGGTGGGTGTTGTCTGACATCATCTACAGTGAAGCATGGCGGTACAGCGGCCCTTTCTCTCGAATGAACCGACTCAGAAACAGTTTTCCTGGACTCGGAATAGCGACCGTTGCCTTTGCTCTATATTGCGGGTACGAGTGGGCATTCTTAAAAGACGATCACCATGGCGAAGGGCACCATTAAAAATTGATTTGCCGTTGCGGATAAACTAGAAGTTGGGGTACGACGATAAATAATCGGCTCTACAAGAAAACGGTGGGACATTGGGTTCCTATGCGCATACTGCACGTCTGGCTGGAGTGATATTTTATCCCGAAATTCCGGTGCCAGACATAAGCATGGCGGAGGGAGTGCTACATGCGCATAGATTTTGAAGCTGTATTGACTATGTTCCCGTTCCCTTTCTCGATATCTCTGTACATATTAACGCCTTCGGTCATGATCGCTACAAACAGCTTATTTTACCTATTTTTCTGATTCAAATTAAACCCCTTTGTTTATCTTAAATGGCTGGCCTCAACGCCGTATGCCTTCTCCGTCATCACATAATTTTTGGGATTGAGTGCTTCTACTCTTCAAAAACAAGCGCAACTCCGTCATCACCGGCCGTTACTATTTTCTTTCCCCCTTGATCTCCATGTACGAATCCCAGAATTCCTCCGGATTGCTCGCCTTCCTCATTCTCGCTGATTCCTGCATGGCCTCGCCATTCTTTGAGTAGACCATACCCGGCTGCAGTGGTTCCACCTCGAGTATCCCATCGTCGCACCACACCATCCATGCCAACTGAAGTAAGAAGCCACGGTCTGTCCGACGTGGCCGCCGGGCCAGTAGGTCGGTGTGTTGCAGCTGCATTGTCTCGAACAAAATCAACTTTGACTACCGCTGAATCTTCATGGGCACCTCGAATATGACGCCGAATAGCAAATCGATGAGCTGTATCAAACAAAACTATTGAACCATCCACGGAGCCGGCGGCGAGTAGGTTGAGGGGGGGTAAAGAGAAAGAGAGTGTTTCTACTCCATCAGATTGCGCCTGGAGTGACGCTAGAAGTGTCCCACCACTACTGCCTGCAGAAGGAGCGGCCGCGCCGCCTTTGGATTTTCCTTTTTGTTTCGAAGTCTGGTTGGAATCTGCTGATACACGTGGGAGTCCAACAACCTTAATGTGTCCCTCAGCTCCGCCAACCGCAGCAATGGTCCCAGAGGGAGCTACAGCGACAGAATAGAGGCCTCCGTCAACGGCAAATCTCTGATCCTGAGCTGTCAAGCCCACAACAGCCTGCGCGCCTGCAGACGGAGCAATGCCAGCAGCAGCGGCCGCACCAAAGACATCATAGACGTAAAAGCTTGCATCCTCGGAGACGGTAGCCAACAAGTTACCGTCAGGCGTCCATGCACCAGCAGTGCAAGAAGCTGTGTGTTGAAAGAAAGATGCCAACATATACAGCGGTGTCTCCGTATCCTGTTTATCGACTCGATACACCCATACACTGCCATCATTGGCGCCCAGAGCTACCACATTGTTTTTCTCTTCATTTCCATCTCGCGATGTGGGGCAGACCGCCAACCAGTTGATCTCCTCTACCTCCTGGACCTCCGCCAGAAACTTCCACGATGTCCCTGTCAACGAAGCAGTCGTATCTTTCCACGCCCTTAATTTTCCATCCAGCCCCGCCGTGAAGACATATTCACCTGCTGGCTCCGTGAAACAGACCGCATTCACTGAATCCGTATGCCCGTTCATCTGAGAAATTGGCTCAAGCGACTCTCGTTCTTTCCTAGGCTGTGGTGTCGTCTCATAACTACTCGGTAACAGGGGTCTCTCATCTGTAGGCGTGGAGTCGAAAATGTATGCCGTATCGTCGCCGGAGCCGGTTATAACGATGGATGAATGGACCGGATGCTGCGCGATGCAGAAGATCGAGTCGGTATGTTTGTCAAAGTGCGCGATCGAATCGTTCTGGAGGAGGATTTCGAGGTCCTCGTCTTCGTCCGAACCATCGTCCATGTGGTGGTCTTCATCGGGGAGAATTTCTTCTTCGGCCTCCGCTGGGTCGAAGAAGGCATCCTCGCCTTCTTCTTCGTGATGAGGGTCATTTTCGTGCGATTGTTCTGACATTGTAAAAATGACTGATTATCAGAGGAGTCAGGATGGGATGCCTGAAGATAAGAGATTTCAGTGAGGGGCAACGCGGGGTGGTGAATATTGCAGTTACCAATATGAAAAATCTAAACCCAATTCAAACCCGCAGATCTTTAAAATATAACCAAGAAAGGATGATGCGCATGGACTCGGAAAACACCTTGATATATATGAAAACCTACAAATGTCCATGGACGTAAAAAGGTGGATTATAAATCCAAATTTTTGTCACAAAATTCATTACTTCCAGAGGGTTCAAGTTGAATAAATATTTATCAGCAGTGGGATCAAGTTCGCCTGACTCCGTGAGAATTGCTAACTCTATCCTTGACTTAACTGGGTAAGTAACTAATATTACGATAAACGCTCATCCTTTTTTCCCAGATGAAGCTCTTGTGAAGAATCAATCGCAAGCTGCTTGCTGGCCAAGCATGTAACCTTATCCGATACCCAGTTAATTACCAGACCTGGAATAAAATTTCCCCCGTTTCCGGCGTGCTTATCAGGGCTTATCTTATCTCCACGTGTCCAATGATCGCGCCCCTTTTTCCGACAACTGCAGATCCGAGCAGTGGGGGGAGGATTTTGTTCAAGCTGGTCAGGAAAAGCGCGTGACGGTGTCTCCTGGAGGTGCAAGTAGTTATAACTGTTAGTATTCTCTTTTCCAGCTCCCCAAGTCCCATTACACTCATCTTCACCATCCTCTATTGCAGCTAAAAACCACAATGAGTTCAGAACTACACATCTCGACTCGCTTACTACCACCGCCAGGGCTTGACATCCGCCGGCCCACACCCTCAGATCCTGCCCCATCATGCAACTCGCCCATATTCAATGATGCGATGCATGTTCGCACCATTGTCTTTATCGATGAACAACAATGCTCTCCCGAAAGCGAACTCGACGAAGATGACCATCGCAGCTGGCACTGGGTCATGTATGATAACCGAGCAGAGAAGCAAGTACCCATTGGGGTAATTCGATTAGTCCCGCCACCCCATCTGCCACATGAGATTCACCTAAGCAACGGAGATCGGGATCACAATACGTCAGGCCCGGAGGAACACGCCCACGATGAGGAGTCATACGTGAAATTGACAAGAGTTGCCCTACTGCCAGCCTATCGGGGCAAGGGTTTAAGCCACGTATTAGTTGACACGGCTTTGGAGTGGGCGGCAGAGCATCAACGGGTGCTTAGCCCAGCGTCCGGCCTGAAGGAATGTTGGAATGGGCTTGCTCTAGTTCATGCACAGGTGCAAGTGGAAGCGTTATACATGCGAATGGGCTTTGTGACTGATGAGAGTATGGGAAGATGGGAGGAAGAGGGAATCTTGCATGTTGGGATGTGGAAGAGGGTCGAACTGCTACAGAAATAATCCCCGAAGTTCAGCGTGTGTGTACTCCATACTCCGTACAAAAAATCACCACGTGTATCGCATTTGAAGGTTAAAGTGTATGATTTGATATTTTTGCTTTGGGCTAGTTATCTGGGAGGTATGAAAGGGTTAATGCATTTTTAGAGCACCAGTTGCCGAAGCGGGCTTTCCACGAACTGTAACTTTTACGTAGATTTACTCAAGTCATTCGCAAAGGCTACCTTGTAAAAGAATTCAAGTATGAAGATCGACTTCTTCTCACCCTGTGAAGTGATCATGGATAGTAGAGCTGGTAAAGAAAAAAAAAAATCGTTCTCAGTGCCTACATTTTGACTTCGCCTGTCGCTACGCACAAGCGCAAAGTGGAGGTTGGTGAGGGGAAGCGTCCAATCACCACATCCGGCACGGCTCAGCCGACAAAACACGGGCACCAATCAGTTGCCCCCCTTGGCGAGTTTGTTCTCCTGTTCAAAGCTCCACAACAAACTCGAGGAGTCGAGGGAAGTCTGGGAGGAGATGGAACTGCCGAACCGATGCTCCATGTCGCTTGGACCTCGGGTGAGCTGCTGGCGCTGGGGACAATGGCTTCGCGATGGCAGCTCTCCTGCAGCTGTAGGAGAAGCTACCATCTACATTAACTACTTACAAGTTGCCCTTTTTCATTCCTTTAATCCTCGTGCGTTCCACCTCAAAAAACAGTAATTTTGTTCGAAGCGAATTGTTTGCCTTTGTCTTTGAGCTATCATGGTTTTCCGCTCTCCTGCTTGGGTCGGGGAATTGCCCCCAGTTCCTGACAATGTTGCGCTTTGCGACTTCATGCTGGATGAAAAGCATGGGCGATGCCCGATGACTTCGTCCAAAGATCCGTTCACCTGTGGAATGACAGGACGCACGTATTCCACTAGAAAGGTAGCTGAACGCGTTGACGTTCTCGCTCGTGCCTTGGCCAAGGAATTTGGATGGCATCCGAACAAGGGAACAGAATGGGAGAAAGTTGTTGGTATCTACAGTTACAATACAGTAAGTAACAGATTCGCTGGATAGCTCCATCCCGATATCTGTCTCCAGCTGCTGATGTATTTGATCTAGATCGACTTCTTGGTGCTTTGCTGGGCTATCCACCGATGTGGCGGCATCGCATCTCCCGCCAATGCCATGTACTCTGGCCCCGAGCTTGCATATCAACTGAAAGATGCCGGTGCCAAGAGCCTCTTCACCTGCATTCCATCCCTCCCGACAGCCCTCGAAGCAGCGGCTAAAGTTGGCATCCCCACAAGTCGAATCTATATCTTTGATCTCCCCGCCCAGTTTACGGGAGCTGGCAAGGCACCAGACGGTATGCGGACCCTCGAACAGTTGATCATTGAAGGGTATTCGCTGCCAAAGCTGGAGAAATTGCATTTTGCACCCGGACAAGGAACTAGTCAAACTGCATTCTTATGCTACTCGAGTGGAACATCAGGTCTACCGGTAAGTTGAGCTTTTGCATATTAGTTCCGTCGTCTACGTACTGCACAGCGCACTCATTCCTCTTTGTAGAAAGGGGTAAAGATTTCCCACAGGAACGTCATCGCCAATACTATGCAAATTACGGTGTATGAGGAGCCACACAGAGAGAGCTTAAAGCCTACGGGGCAAAACATATTTAACGATGTTTCCCTGGGTTTATTACCTCAAAGTCATATTTACTCTCTAGTTGTCATGTGCCATTGTGGCCCATATCGCGGCGACCAGGTTATAATCCTACCCAAATTCGAACTCAATCAGTATCTTGACACCGTGGAAAAATATAGAATTGGCACACTCTATGTGGTATGAACCATTCTTTACCTATCTAGTTATTTCTATAGCCGGACATCTTGCTTATTATATCATAGGTTCCTCCAATTATCATTGCCATGCTAAGAAGCAAAGAGCTATGCGATAAGCGGGACTTGAGTGCAGTGAGAGCGATTTTCACTGGAGCTGCTCCCCTGGGTAAAGAGCCAGCAGAAGAGTTACAACTATGGAAACCATCCTGGTCAATCAGGCAAGGCTACGGTATGTGTTGCTCAATAATAACTTTGATAATCATTCCACATTTAACAACTGTTTGATAGGCATGACGGAAACCTGCACTGTCGTGTGCACCACTAGCTCGCATGATATTTGGCTGGGTTCCTCGGGTTCCATCGTTCCCGGGTTTGAGTGTAAAATTGTGACACCAGAAGGTGTTGAACTCACAGGCTACGATGAGCCTGGAGAATTAGTCGTGAGATCCCCATCGATTGTCTTAGGCTACTTGAATAATGAAAAGGCAACAAAAGAGACATTTATTGAGGATGGCTGGATGCGAACTGGCGACGAAGCGGTCGTTCGCGTTGCGCCTAGCGGTAACGAGCACGTTTTTATTGTCGACCGGATAAAGGAATTGATCAAAGTCAAGGTACGCTTTAACAATCTCGGACCGGTCTGACTTTTGTACTGACAACAATCTCAGGGTTTACAAGTTGCCCCGGCTGAACTCGAGGCCCACCTACTTTCTCATCCCGATGTTGCCGACTGCGCTGTAATTCCTGTCCCCGATGATTCAGCCGGCGAGTTGCCCAAGGCCTTCGTTGTCAAAAGCCCCTCAACGGGCTCGGATGATGCAGCAACCATAAGGTCCATACAAAAGCATGTGGAAGAACACAAATCACGACATAAGTGGCTGAAAGGGGGTGTGGAGTTCCTGGATGCCATTCCAAAGAGCCCCAGTGGCAAGATTTTGAGGCGTCTGTTGCGGGATATGGATCGAGATGCAAGACGCAAGGCCGGAGCAAAGATTTAAATAAGCAATCAGTGCCACAATGCATCTCTGGATAGAAATGAATGATTAGTTAGATGCTACAGATAGACCCAGTGGATTTGGATAGAGATGATACCTTGTTCGCAATAAACTCCGACAGGGGTATATATCAATAGACCAGTGCCTACCTAAATTTTCCCAGGATCACCAGCAACTATACTTTGCATATTATTAGGTTGATTTTATTTTCTTTCTTATATTTCCTTTGTTGACAGTTGAAAAGTAGACCAGTGATTTTTGTCTTGGCATCAGAGGGGCTGTCCGTCTCATCTTTTTCTTTTGCTGCAGCCTGCCATTCACTCAACATCCAACTTCACCAAAATTACTTCCTTTCTTACGACATTCACCAGTTGTTGCCATTTCACTCTCCACCACACATCAATCAACATCTTTGTCGTCGCAACTTCACATATTCGTCTCGCTTACACATTTGTCGCATCCTCACATTTTCGTCACTTCTTTGTGAGGTGCTTACTTGTCTTGGGCTATCAGAATCTTATTTTGCCTTCACTTTAGTTGGTCTCTCCCTTGAAATCATCACTAGCATTGATGATTCACAGCTGAGTTCATCCTCACTGAAAACTAACCTTCTGGATCTACCCTTCTTCATCATTTTATGAGAAGCTAAACTCCTATATATATTGACTACCTGATCATGAATTTCTGAGAGAAAGATCCTTTGAGTGACTAGAAATGATTGATTTGCAGCACCTCTTGCCATCACTGGGCAGCCATCACTCTGTGCTGCAGATTTTTCACTGCAGCCTTGTTTTCATCGAATGCCTTGCTTTCGTCGAATCACTTGTTCAACTTCACTTCACTATAAAGAACTAACAAGCCCCACTGCCTTCATTCGTCGCATGCTGCTACTGTTCAACTTCACTTCACTATAAAGAACTAACAAGCCCCCACTGCCTTCATTCGTCGCATGCTGCTGCTCTGTCACCTTTCAGGACAATGGATGAGCATCCTTGAGAGGCTATAAGTAGCTTCTCCTCCCCCAGCTCTCTCCTCGCAGCTCATCATATTTTCCTCCTTCTTCCTCCATCAAGAATCCAGCAACTTAAAGACTTCGAAGTCAAGCGACGTTGCTCTTGCCGCAAGACACTCTGCCTCGCCGTTTATTCTACTCCCACGAAATACCTTCCGGCATCAAAAGTTATCTAGCAGCCGAAAAAGCGGGAACCACTATACCACTATCCCATTATACCACTACACCACTATGCCACCATGCCACTAAGCCACTCAGCCATCGGAGATAATCCCCTAATGGTAGGGCTACTAGGTGGTTTAGCTATGATTTCGAAAATCTCCTCGATATAAACATCATATACTGCGAAATATAATTGGATTTATTGCTAACTGCGATGTTATCCGCTAACGAGGCCGAAGAGCCATCTATATCGGTGTTTAAAGTGGGTGCATTTGCCATGAATACCCATGTTTATACAGAGCGAAAGCGATTTGTCAACGCTCCATTATAAGAACTTCGAGTTCTCCATTATACGGCCAAGCGTCTATGGATATCCAATGACGAAAAGGATTCATGAACATTCCTGAGCGTTCATACAGAATCTACCTTATTTCTTGAGCCACTAAGGGCTCCGTTTTTTCTTGATTCTTTAAGAGGCTGCAAGGCTATGTTAAATGGTGTCCTAGTTTACCTCTGCCAAAATCGCGAGAATAAAAGGCACCAAACCCCAAACGCACATATGCAATATGGCAGTCTCTGATAATGGCTCGGCCCAGAGGGTTGGCCAAAGCGTGCGGGATCATCTCGTGCCCTAAGCGAATAGCAAGAGAGGCTGCAAGGCTATGTTAAATGGTGTCCTAGTTTACCTCCGCCAAAACCGCGGGAATAGAAGACACCAAAGCTCAAACGCGCATATGCAATAGAGCAGTCTCTGATAATGGCTTGGATCAGAGGGTTGGACAAAGCGTGCGGGATCATCTCGTGCCCCAAGCGAATAGCAAGATCTTGGTGGAATGCAAGGATGTGGAGCACATCTTGGATACACTCGGAGAATACAAATTGAGCGAAGAACGGTATAAATTGGAATGGAGCCCAAAACAGAGTGTTTGGAATAATGTCGGCCCGGGATTTTAAAACGAGTGCTATCCACATTTCCTCGGTTGTTATGCAGTCAACGCTTTGCCAACGGAGTTTTGACCAGCTTTAAAAACGTCAGATCATAGTGGTCAGATGATATTGTGGTCACCTTTGTCCTTTCTTACTCGGCTAGTTGATCAGGGAGACCAACTTGGGTCGCCCGAGATTAAGGATGCCTGCAATACCTTATTATATCCTTTATCACGTGCTGTTGATAATTTGCGTATCAAATCTCCCATATCAAATTCAAGGAGACAAATTGGGTCTCCCGAGATTAAGGATGCCTGCAATACCTTATTATATCCTTTATCACGTGCTGTTGATAATTTGCGTATCAAATCTCCCATATCAAATTCAAGGAGACAAATTGGGTCTCCCGAGATTAAGGATGCCTGCAATACCTTATTATATCCTTTATCACGTGCTGTTGATAATTTGCGTATCAAATCTCCCATATCAAATTCAAGGAGACAAATTGGGTCTCCCGAGATTAAGGATGCCTGCAATACCTTACTATAACTTTTAGCAGGTTCGTTTTTGATATTTCGCGTCTCAAGTCTCTCATGTCATATTTAAGGAGACAAACTCGGGTCGCCCGAGATTAAGGATACCTGCAATACCTTACTATAACTTTTAGCAGGTTCGTTTTTGATATTTCGCGTCTCAAGTCTCTCATGTCATATTTAAGGAGACAAACTCGGGTCGCCCGAGATTAAGGATACCTGCAATACCTTACTATAACTTTTAGCAGGTTCGTTTTTGATATTTCGCGCCTCAAACCTCTCATATCATATTTAACAAGCATAGGTCTAATATTTAAGAGACTTTTATTCGAGTTTTCCCCTGGCGCCGATTCTTGGGGCCCCGAGTTTATATCCTAGGATCTCAGGCAACCACAGTGCTTTCTTTGGCCGACACGTCATGATGATACCGTCAATTCTAATCATCGTGTCACTACGACAAGACAGACGGAACGATCATACAGCAAACCACGGATGTCGAATACGAGCTGAGTTTTACGTATCCAAGGATCGGTTGCTTCGTCCTAAACGGCCTTTGTCTGAGTCATATCTCATCATCACATCTACGTTGATTAACCCATTAAACGTTCTGGATGGCACTTTATTTGACTATTAATTACCTCTAGACATAACGGTGAAGGTTTCTGTCATTCTATTACGATAACGGCGACTGACTTACTTGACTGTTCTCTTAGAAATAGGTCAGATCAGATCTGCGGCAGAAAAAATCGGTCTAGGGACTTATAACTATATACACCGAGTCCATAACAGGTCGCTAGACAGGCCACCGGACTTCCTGCCTCGTGGAGACGAGGCCTAGGTGCTGCTGTTGTTGGTTATATACATACTCAATAATATAGTAAGTGAAATGGTCTCCTGTTCGGCGCGATTTTGGTATAATTCAACGAACCCTTAACTTCTTGACTTCCTGACCTCGCATTTGAAGCGAGTAGTACGGCCCTTAGGATGGCTTGCTGAATTTCTTGTACGCTGCTATGAGTTACCATAGCAATGTGGTCATGTTTGAGTGACGGATCTTGCCTTATTTCTTGTTATTGCCTCCTTTCATATTTTCACTCACGTGGTTTTCTATACTGTGATTGTGTTGCTCTATCCTCTAGCTTTTCTTCACTGTCTCCTCTTGCTTCTGGCTTGTTGTCACTCATCTTTCTACTCACCTTTCTACACACCTCTTCAAAAAGGAGTGAATTTCTTATTGCAGATATGACTGATGAGCTCTTCCATGTCTCCTGGTGTCTATATAAGCCATCTTCGGCCCCCGGAGATGGTCTTTTCCCCTTGCCTGCACTACGATTGTTTCTGCATCATTTCCATGATTGACAAGACAATTCTGTTCTTTCTCTCGACTCTTAACATTCTTTGGATACAGATATTAGAACTCATATAGCCGCCGCAGCCACTGCCCGACCCATTAACCTGGGCTATAACGACTTAAACTCTAGCAGTTTCCAGTCATCCCAGACCATAGGCTCTATATCAACGAAGCCATGGCTAAGACAGGGAAGGCCGCAAATGGAGGCAGCGGCAAGACGCCTGGAGTTCAAAATGGCGGGATAAAGAAGACCCGAAAGCCTTCCATACGTGAGTCCAGCCTCGTTTTTTGCTTACACGTCTATGTAATTTCGAAGTATTGACCTCGATTGCAGCAAAAAAGGAAAATAAGATTACTTCCTATATAAAGAAATCTAACACATCCTCTTCTCCCGAGCCACTAAAACGGGTGCGACCAGAACCCGTTGGTACCCCGCCGGCTTGGGCATCTAACCGACCTGAGTTGTGTGACGCCTTGCCATGGTTTCGCTCACTTCAAGGAGGCTGTTATTATAAAGAAGGTCGAGCGTTTGGTACCATGGTTGATGCAGACGCCGGTAGACGGGCCTATATGGACCACGAGGTGCTTATTACTCGGGTGTAAGATCGTTACTGCATCAATGATAATGACCTTAGCTAACATGCTTTTAGCGGCGGAGGTTGCAAAATAGTGGATGGTCAAGCTGTCCCCAAAGAAGATGCCGGCGAGAAAAATCGTGCCCTTAAAAGTTTGTCGTTCAACCTAAAACACGACATTCCCGTTGGCATAATTATCGGTAAAGACCTTTGGTTTTTGAGAGAATATAATAACCAAGAAAATTAATTTTGTATAGGTAACAAGAACGAGATTTGCCCGACCAGGGTTCCGCATCGGTACAATGTGATGGATTTTTTTCGAGTGACAAATATCTGGTTCGAAAAGTTCGATCAGTTTAAAACCGCGTTTGTACGCTTTGAAAAAATGAACCTGGAGTCCCAGAGTTGGTGGGCAACTGCAGATGACCAAACACCGTTACCTGTTAGTGAGCGCACTGATATTGAGCCCCCAGCAGCTCGGGGTTGTGCACACTGTGGAAAAACAAGCCTTCAAATTTATACCCAAGGCTGGATGTGTCTGGAAACCGCCTGCGACAATTTTTGGAAGATGAATGATCGAGAACCACCTGAAGAATTGACGTTCGCCCTCCAATTCCTCAGAATGAGGCGCCAGACTCCATGTCCTATGCAACCCCAGTATAGCTTGGTACCTAATCTTCTCGCGACACTGCCCGAAGATGATCAATGCTCTCGGACTGGGCGAATAATGTGGAAAGGGATTGTGTGCCCGGACTGCAAAAAATGTGTTGCAAGGACGGACTGGAATGGCTGGATCTGCTCCCAGAGCGATAAAGGATGTGGATTTTCAAAAATCTATCCTCCCGTTCAGGTTCATTTAAGATCAATCCTGACCGAGTTGGAGATGGGTGCTGTCGGCCATCGATATCCGACCGCCACCAAATTGGAATTCCAACCGCGCATTCAATACCTGAGGAATTATCGAGTGGACACGTTTGATTTGGGAGGGGGCAAGATCGTAAGCCATTTCGTTGCCAACAACACGGTCAACTCTCGTGCAGGCGGTCCAAACGATCTGTTCCGGGAACTATGTCTGAAGGATATTGGCCTCAAACGGCATCAACTTGTCAGTAGTGTGGGTATGTTATCATTGGGATTCTTCGTCCTCTACTAGATATATCAGCTGATAAGTTGGCTATGCAGTTGACTGTACGCTGACGTCGCACTTCGCGGTGAACTTTGTAAGGCCCCATTACTTTTGAGTATTTCTTGAATGGTTTGCTGACGATCACCGACAGGGAATGCCGTATAAATATATAGTCTCTGTTGACTCTAAATCTTTTAGCGAGGCACCTGCGTTCCTGCTTAGAGCGCTGGGGCGTCTCACTTGGGCTGCCGAGAAGACGGTACCGCCAAAAGAATTTCAACGGCCTAATGAACTCCTGACTCTCGGCTATTTTGACGACATGGCGATAAATGTAAGTCCGCACTGACTTTTTCTGGCCTCTGCTTTCTGTAATATCTAACGACATTTAGTACCATGATGACGGAGAAGACACGCTGGGGCCCACGATCGTAACGTTATCCATTGGCGGGCCTGCAAAGATGAGCATCCGCATGAAAGCGAAATATTATAAACCCCCGGAGGCATCTAAGAAACCGGGTGCTAAGCCTAACGACCTTGTTCTCCCAGGCTGCTACATGCAAGAGGAGCGACAGGAGTTGAAATCCCTCTACGAGAGCCAGAGAATCACCAACGCGGAATACTGGGCCAGGCTTCTCGATTTAAAGACGCGCAAAAAGGACTCGGTGATTTGCGAGTTGGAGCTCCATCATGGTGATATGGTTGTCATGCACGGCGCAGATCTGCAGAAACATTATGAGGTATGTTTGTGGTCCGGCGTACATGGGGGTGGGTCTGTTGAGTTGAAGTACTAAGAATGCACCCTAGCACTCTGTAACACCGCGTGGAGATCTTCGGTTTGCATTGACAGCTAGATATGTGAAGCCGGAAGAGGTCGAGTCAGAGCATCACTGGAAGGGCGACTTTGCGCCGAATGCTGAGTACGAGTACGACGGCGATGAGTGATGGCAGCTGTGACACACGCTCCGTCAATATACGGAGTTCCTTTATCAAAACTCGCCGTTCACGATTCCATGATATGATTTTTTATATATGCGTGATTTTGGGGCTTTGGTTTCAAGAAGATTTGTTTTTTTCTTGGCGATCTAACTTGCATCTAATTGGCGGTTTAGTTTATGGACTGCATGCTATTTTCTCTTCTGGAATTCTCAAACCCAATACGCTTGTGCTCGGAAAATGGGTGGATTGCTGCAGCCGGGATTGAATTTTCCTATTTTCCTATTTATACCCAACCTAGCCTTGCATTTTTCCAGGGTTCTCATCATAGTTTGAATCTCTGGTTAACTAGTTATACCGCAGCAGCGAAAGGCAGATATATCGTGTGATGACCTTGATGAATTGCAACCTATTGTGTAAACCTTTTCCACTTTTCTTTCCATGTAACAAAAAAAAAAAAAAAAACCGCTGTGATAACACTGTCTCAGTGTTATTTTGCGTTGTAGATAGAAGAGAAGAGAGAGAAAAGACAGACGGGAAGTCCGAATAGGGAAAAGCAAAGGAGAAAGAAAGAAGGAACCGGAGATGTCCGCATGAGGCAGCTGAGATTGAACGAAGATAAGATCTGGTGGG
>LJPK01000348.1:77968-111155 GCA_001430945.1 Amauroascus niger
GTGGGGGGGGGGGGGGGGGGGGGGGGGTGACTAAGGCACGCGCTAAACCGCTTGTGAAAGGGGGGAGGCTCTAAGTTAGTTAACCCTATCGGGAAAAGAGAGAGAGAGAGAGAAGAAGAAGAACATTACCTAGCAGAAGAGTCTCTTCCCTCTTGTCTCCCTCTCCCTCTTCTCTCGTCTTCTCTCTTCTCTCTCTCTGTCTCTCGCTGTCTCTCTCTCTCCTCCCTCAACCTCTCGCCCAAAGTTTTTCGTCCTTCCTGAGGCGTAGTTTAACTATCAGCCCGCGCTCAACCCTGCCACTTCGCCCAGTGGCAATCTTGAGCCCTTCGTTTTGTCCGCGTTTTTTTTCTCCTTTTTCTTTAACTGCTTTGTTTATCATTCATTCTCTTCATGCCACTCGCCCATCGTGGTTTCACAGAAGGGCTGTCGTTCTCGAGCTCCTCCCAGCGGCGTCTCCGTCCGTTTCCCGCTGTCCTCGTTTTCGTTGCTTGGCATGGTCGACTTTGTCGAATGTCGAACCCTCATGCAACCTCCCACCCTCCCTGCAAAAGTAGTCGAATAGCTAACTAGGGCTTGCTCGCTTGTTGGACTCCCCAAGGCCACTTTTTCAACCGTCATATGCCCATACAGAGCCGCGCTCATTGTTTAGCTGCCCGCAATGGCGTACCAGGGGAACGTCCCGCAACGCTACTACAGTCACAGCAGCAGCTCTGGATCCCAGTCCCAATCCCAGTCCCAGTCCCAGTCCCAAACTCCGTCACGGTCACAATCCCAGGCGCAGTATTCATCAGTTTCTCAACTAGGCGCACCCCAACATAACCAGATCCCCTTGCGACGCACTCCGAGTTATCAGTCCGGAGACGATACAGTTTACTGCCAATCGACCGAGGGCGGAAATGGCGCATACCAGCCCCCACCTGGCCGCACCGGAGATTATGTAGCCTACGGTAGGGCTGGCTTACAGAGCAATCATGGCTCGAGACATTCGCAACTCGCTGGAGCAAATTCTCAGCACTCTGTGATGAGCCAGGCGTCACCGCACGGTTCAGCCATGTCTGGATACCAGCACCAGTATCAACCTGCATCCTCCACGTCCCCGGGCCAGCCTGTCTATAACCCTCAACAGTTTGTGCAGCCGTCTCCTCCTACGTCTTCGCAATCGAGATACAACCCTCAAACCTTCTCCGCTACTACCAGCACTCCGCAATATGCAAACTACTCGTATCAGCAGTATAATCCTGCGGCATATCAGTCTCCGACGAGTTCGTACCAGTCATCCCAACCGTCGCCTAATCCCCAATGGCAGACTCCTCCAACCCCTCATGCGCATGGCCACCCTTCACAGTTCCCAGCTTCCCAGCCTCAAACAACCGGTCAGCCGCCGCCCACGTCTGCTTGGGGAAACGAGTCATCATATAGTGCTTATTCATCACCCGAAATGCCCAATCCGCCCTTACAACCTGCGCTGGGATATTCGCAAAGCGTTTCCCGCCATTCGATTGCGTCCCCTGTATCCGCCCACCCGTCCGGATATTCTACATTCCCGGCTCCTCTCTCTTCCACAATCCCACCCACACCGTATACACCTAATGAACCTTTCCATCAAACCCAATTGCATACCTCCTACTCAACCACTCCAGGGTATCAACAGAATTCGCTTAACTCTCCCCACCCCGCAAACCCGCAAGCTTCTGCGCCGCAACTCTCCTCTTATCGACCGTTAGCCGAATCTGTGTATTCTAACCGGCCGGCATCGCTCTCAATCTCTTCTCAAGTTCCCCCGACTGATCCCGCACCTCTACCTCCACCGCATCAGAGTCAACCGTCATCGCCAATGCGCACGGACACTCTCAATCGTCATCCACAAGCGCGCCCGTTGCCCGGCCCTCCGACTGAGCGTGAAACTAACCATGACAATGGACGTGTAAACAACGGCAGGGTGGAAAATGAGATGAGTTATGAAGATATCATGAAAGAGGTTGAAGCTGCTGTAATGGAAGGAAGACCAGTAAGCACTCGGCGTCGCAGTTCACGTGCCAACCACTCTATCCAACAACAACCACCCATCGAGGAAGCGGATGAAGTTTCTGGCGGCTCTCCAGGCCACTTACGAGTGTCTCCTGATTTTACTCACAACCATACAAACGGCCATGAAAACATTAGTTCCACCGGCACGGGCCAGTATGTCAATTACAATGCCTATAGCGATGATAGCGAAGCCGAAACAGCCGCAGGATTGGCGGCATTGCAGATGGCGGAAGAGGAAGAATCAGCTATGCGCGCACGGCGGAGTACGCAGACCTCAATGACTGCTCCCTATTCCGCCCACCCTAATCATCTACCGACTTCTTCAGGGCCACCTGAGTCGAGCAGTGACAGCGACTACCGTCGCCATGACATGGGACTATATGGTGGAGGTTACGATGCGCAAATGCACCAAGGCTATGATTTCGGTACAAACTCTGGTAATGATCATCTTGCACCGACATCTGGATCACGCCGTAGTTCGAACAAGTCAACAGAAGAGAAAGCCAATGTTTCGGACTACGAGTACCCGAATATTGATGATGAATCCATTCATCCTTTCCCCACGTTGTGCCCAACTGCTCGAGTGGATACCTTTGGCACTGGTGGGTTATCCGATCCGTCACTTAATTCTAGGAGATTGAGTTTCGATGATGGTGATGAAGCCGTCCTTTCGGCCAGGGCTGTCCAGCAAACCTCATTCAGTGCTACACCGGAAGAGGGAGAACCTCAAGATCTCTTCTTTCACCCAGGGATGAACTCCCGCCCCTTGCCACCACCGCCCGTGAACACCAACTTGACGTCACACCTCATACCTGCTGGGACTTATCGAAGCTATGACCAGGTACCCCAGGACGCGTATGGACAGTATTCGCAGGCCCAATACCCAGTTACGCCTGAAGGCTTTACCAACGCCCATGCCGCGTCTTCGACTGTTCCCCGATCGACATCTTTCACTGCGCACACGACAACCCCTCGTACTGATCTCATAATTCGATCCAAAACCGATGCAGACAAGATCAAAGCCAAACAAGGCTACGACTCATCATCAATGACAACTCCATCGGTTCCAATAGATCTTCCGACGATTCCTGCAGGAAAGAGAAAGAAATTCAATCCGGCGAAACTGTCAACAGAGCAATTCCGAAAGTGTACTGAGCCGTGGGCTCTCAGTGCTATTGTGGCTTGGGTGAGAGACTTAAGCGAGGACGAAACGGACTTGAAGGAACAGGCCATCATAGATGCGATCGTTGCATTGTTTACGCACAAAGTTCCTACAATGAACACTGCCGATGCCGAAACCCTTGGTGCCCGTGTGGCGAAGGACATGTTTGAAGCTGGTGTTCTGATCAAGGACGAAGAATGGGTCAAGTTTGGAACAGAAACGCTCTTTGGAATTCTATGGCAAATAACAGGCCAAGGCTGCTATTCGTCTCGTCTTCATGTGGTGGAGACTGAACCCTTTGGCCGTTGTTATTCGCACCATTGTATGAGGACGTTGAAGAAGATCAATCTGCAAGCACAGATGATGGAGCCCGAGAAGAAAGCCGAAGATTGGGCGACTTTCTACAAAATTGGCAAAGAAGTCTTTGAGACCCACCCAAAGAAAGAAATTGAGCGCCAAAACAATTTACATGAAATTGTCACCACAGAAGATGCTTTTATCTCTCAGTTAGATGTCCTACGGACGCTCTACCGTGATCAACTTGCTGCGTCTCAGCCGTCTATTATAAATCCTAAACGACGAGATAAATTCTTGATGGATGTCTTTGGCAAAGTGGATGAGATTAAAGCGGTCAACGAAAATTATCTGCTTGCTCAGCTCAAGTATCGCCAGAAAGAACAAGGTCCCTTTATTCTTGGATTCAGCGATATCTTTCGAGAATGGATAAGGAAGGCTAGAACTGCGTATATTGAATATGCGGCCACTTTTCCTACCGCAAATTACCTTGTTAGGCGGGAAGCAGAAACAAATCTGCTCTTTAGACAGTTTTTAAACCTTGCGAGAGAAAATAAGGCGTCCAACAGATTGAACTGGGATACTTACTTGAAGGCTCCGATTACACGGATTCAGCGGTATACGCTTCTATTGTCCACCGTGCATAAGAACATGGTCAGGGACTGTGAAGAAAAGACCAACTTATTGCAAGCTATTGAAGAAATCAGGCTGGTTGCCATGGAATGCGACAACAAAGTGGGCGAAATGACCAAGAAGGTAGATTTAAGAGAGCTTGGTGCAAAATTACAACTACGGCCCGAAATGAAACGACTTGTGGAGCTCAATTTGGAGCATCTCGGGCGCGAAATCATTTACCAAGGCGATCTGCAGCGGCCTAGGACGAAGAGATTTAATTGGGTCGACACCCGCGCCATTCTGTTCGACCATTACCTCGTTTTAGCAAAGATTGTGGTCACCAGAGATGTCAGCAAGTCTGTCAAGTACGAAACCTATGATGTTTCTAAACTGCCGATCCCAATGGATTTGCTCATTCTTGAGAGCTCGAACGATGATCCTGTGATGAAGTCCTCTGTGAAGGGCGTAACATCAATCGCTCCGCCCACGAAGCCTGGCCTTGGACCTGGACAGTTAAGCCATGTAAACACGAGCAGCTCAACCAGCTCTGGAGCTTCCATCGGATCCAATAAAACTGTTGTCGCAAGCACTACTCTAGACGGCTCGTCAAAAGACGATAAAATTCTCTATCCTTTCAAAATCAGGCACCTCGGAAAGTCAGAACTCTTTATCTTATACGCGAGTACTGCGAAAAGCCGGCGTGAATGGTGTGAGAAGATCATTCTAGCGAAGACAAAGCACGCTGCATCTCTCTATGCGCAGAATGCAGAACCGTTTAGATTACGTGTTCTATCTGATTCAGCTTTCGCCTACTCGGAGACGACTGTCGCACCAAAGAGCGTCGTGATCAAAGGTACACCACTAGATCGAGCAATACATGATGTTGAGAATAAGTATTCAGGTAGCCTCTCGCGTCCTTTACCGATCTGTCGGGCGTCGGTGAATTGTGCCACGGTGTTTCAACAACCCAACGCGCGTAAGATGTGTGCGGTGGGTACAGATTATGGCGTTTTTATATCTGAATACGATGATCCTCGGGGATGGACCAAAGTGAGTTTTTATCTGCCTTTCCTTTTGAGATGTGGATGGTCCTAACATCGCTATCAGGTAATTGGCATGGCACGGGTCACTCAAATAGCCGTATTTGAGGAGTTCAACCTATTTTTGCTGGTTGCTGACAAGTCTCTAATCGCTTATCATCTCGACACTGTCTGTCCCGAAAAGGGCATGGCGTCTCAAAATGATTCGCAACGGCGCGCACCCCAAAAGTTGTCGGGTAATCGGGAAGTTGGTTTCTTTGCTGCTGGGCGAATGAAGGATCGAGCTCTCGTGTTTTATAAGAAGCGCGACGGGATCTCTTCGACATTCAAGGTAGGCGAATAAACTGTACTCATATACTTTTTCTCACTATCCTATGGATACTTACTATTTTCTTCATTAGGTCCTAGAACCAGTCCTTCAAAAGACGTCATCAAAACCTCGCTTCCTGCGCAGAGGCGCCACCGATTTTTTCCGTGAATACGATGAGTTCTATATCCCTGCGGACAGTTATAGCATTAATCTGTTCCATACTTCTCTCGCCATTTCAACTTCTCGTGGCGTTGAAGTTTTGACTCTTGACAAAAAGCAGCCGTGGTCGGTACCGAATCTTCGCTCTGACCAACCAGATGCCCAGGCACATCTCACCCGTATCGCCAACAGAATAAAGGATCTTCGCCCCTTAGGAATGTTCCGCCTGAGCGACAGCGAGTTCCTAGTTGCTTTTGAAGAATGTGCAGTTTACGTCAACAAGCACGGTGATGTGAGTCGCAGCGTAGTAATGGAATTTGTTGGAAAAGCCCACTCCGCATGCCTCTATGGCAAATTTCTCATACTTTTCCACGACGATTTTGTTGAAATTCGCAACGCTATGAATGGTCGTTTGAGACAAGTCATTTCTGGAAAAAATGTGACGCTCTTGGATGACGGTGGGAATTTCAGCAGTGGTGTTGGAAATTCGGCTCATGCCAGTTTGTCATCGATGGCTGGTAGCTTCAATGATGCTGCTTCAGCTACCCTGGGCGGCAGTACGTCAAATGGACTTGGCTTATCGACCGGGTTCAGTACCGTTCCACGAGCGGTGAAGATCTGCATGCAGCATCCTGAATACGAGAGAAGTCAGATCGTGGTTGAGCTGTTGGAAAATGAGGGACAGAAAGATTAAATAAATTTTTGAAAGTTTTATCACTATTGATGGCCTTCAAACGTCCCTTGCAGGCCATGGGAATTGAGACTCGGACTGTTTAGGTGGATGAAACTGTCTCGGTTATTAATATGGAGGGACCCTCTGTTCAAGGATGGGGTTGAACATGCCTAATGGTTTTTTTATCTTTCATGGAGGTGGAACTTACTCTTTTTTTTCATTCTTGGTATGTTGTTTGGATGCAATGTATAGAAGCAGCGACAACAAGGGGATATGTTTCGACTTCTATTTCTCGTTTATTTATTTTTCTTGGTTTTTTGTCTGGATTCGGATTTCTCTTTCGATATTGATTCTTTATGATGGATGATGGCTTTGATATGTTGATTGGGTTCCTTGTTTGATATTCATTTCTTTGGCTTCACAGGTATATCTTTTATTCACTTGCTGGTTCGTACAGTATATTTATTTGGGTTGACTGGTTCAAATATTCACCCCTTTCTTAACACAGCACCCCATTTCGCTGTTTCAGAGTTGATTTGTTACCAGTTTTCACCAGTTTTTTTCATCTTTGCCTCGACTTGCCTGGATTTCACAGCTAGTTAGCCTTATGACAACCATGATGTGCCTTTTGAGTTCAAAAACTAGGACAGAGATTTTAAATTGATTGAATAATATTCATTTTGTAAATTTGAATGAGGCCATCAGTACAGATATCACTTCAAAAACCAGGGAGTGAGTCCTATAACTAACTAGTCGTAGTTGTAAGAGACCTACCATAACGACTCCATAAGATATCAACTGCCAGCCCACTCTCGCATATTGAAAAGATCTGAGTATAAACATGAGTACTCAATAGCTACACCAAACATCCCATAACTCACCCCATAAAACACAACAGACAGCGACACATCCTGCAAAAATATAAAAAAAAAAAACTCCAAGATACAATACAACTGACCACACAATAAGTATTTCCTACGAGTCAAACTCCACTTTATCCACCCTCGTGCCACCATCCCCAGGAGCAGGCGACACAGGCAACAACCTTTCCTTCTCATCCTTACTCCCATCATCCCTCTCCCGCACACTCATAACCTCCGCACCCTCGAGAAGATCTCTATCCCTCTCCCTCGCCGCATGCGCAGACCTATTACCCCTTCTCCGCTCGTCAAAACTGCCACCATCATCTTCCTCCTCCTCCTCATCGTCCTCATCATCATCTTCCGTACTCCGGCTAAGAGCATTCCGCTCCATTTCACGCTGTGCTTCATCCATCCTCTTCTTCACCTCGGTAGCCATCCGCATCCCGTCCGAGACGATGTTATCTAGAACCCCACGCAGGCCCGTGTGGCCTGGTGGTACGATGCCGCCGGATGCCCCTGCGACAGTCGCGGCACCCGCTGGCTGAGCGGTGGCAGCACGCGACGAGCTCAAGTTGGCGAAGGTGGTGAGGTTGGATGAGAGCGATGCTGAGCGGGGTGTGACTGCCGGGCGGTCGGAGAGGTGGAATGATTGGGGGAAGAAGTTTTCAAAGAACTGCTCCAGGAGCTCGTCGGCAAGGATCACCATGCGGAAGGTGGGGAGTGTGATGTGGAGTGGATGCGCAGGGTCAAGTGCAAGGTTTGCCGATTCGGAAGCACGCTTGGACGGGGAAACAGGGATATTTTCAGAGGTGAACGTAGGTTGCGGCGAAGGTGTGCCATTTGACGTGGATGGCGTGGGGGCATCGTTTTTATTGTTCTCGTCAAAATCGAGGAGATCATCTTCTTCATCGTCGTCATCGCCAATGGCAAACGAATCAAGCCTGGCTTCCACCAATGCAACATCGTCGGTTACGGTCTTATCTTTGTTCTGAGGGTGGCTTGGGTCGGCATATTCGAAGCATCTCTGGATAAAATCGCTAACGCTTCCTAAAAATCTTTCTTCAGGACTCATGTTCGTTCTCGTTCGTACCGATGAGTGATCCGGATCCTCCACCTGGGTAGGATTCACGGTTCCTTCAAATCCCCGTCGAGAAAGGAACAAAAGAGCCTCTGACATCCGTAAGATGCCTTCTCTATCGACCTGCCCGGTACCATCGTCATCGTAAAGATCAAAAAAGTAATTGATCGTATTCAAGATATCCCTGGTCCCCTTTATGCGCGCAAGCCCATTGACAACGTTTTGTAAATTTAGCCCTTCACTTTTATCCACTTGCCATTTGAGGTATAGACGTCGAATGAAGTCGTGATCAACAGGTTCAGGATAGCTGCCGCCATCTAGAGACTTGGTGCCTCGCATACTGGAGCTGCGATACGGGGGGCTCTTGTCTCGATCCGATTTCCAGTCCTTCAATGATGAACGGGGCGAGTCTGCAACCGCCCACCTTGCAGTAGCAGCCAAGAATTCCCTAAATCCATCATAATCCATAAGGGTAGGGCTCGGACCAAGTCCAACGCGACCGACGACTTGAGCCTCCGCATTCGTGGCGATGACAGAGTAGCGGGCAGCGCTCTTTCTGTGCTCTCGATCTTTCCGCTTTTTCTCCTCCTCTATGAGCCTCATTCGTTGCTCTCTATCATAAAGAATTTCATAGAATTTGTCGTAAATGGCTCCTAGATCGTCGACGCTCAATTTCTTGCTCTCCGGGCCAAGATTTCGGATAGACGTTCTCTTCGCGAAACCCTCAATGCTGTTTAGGACTGCATCTTTGTGCTTGGCCCTCTCTTCAACAATAGTGGAATGAGTAATTGCGGAAAACTCTTTGAACGCAACAACCATCATTTCTTGAAATCGAGTGATCGCGCGGAGTTTTGGATTCTCAGACCGCGGATGAGCGGACTCGTCGAGACGCGAAAAGTATGATTTAAGGACAGAGATGAAGTTTCCGTCGTCTGTGACATCCAGCAACTCTTCGCCGTTGATGCGCAGTATCGCCAGACCAACCTGGAACAAAACCTTTGGGCCCTCGAGAAAAAACACGTCTAGGACTCGGAATGCAAACACAAGGGGCATAGAATTGATATACAATGAGAGAAACCACGGAAGAGACACCACGGAGAGTTGAACATCAGACCGTACCAAGTGCTCCCAGAGAATCGGCATTGTCTTTTCAACAAGAGATTCGAACACCTTTTGGTCCAACAATGTTCCGTACATAGTTGTAGAATAATACCCCGGAAGCAAACGATCGCATAACACCGACAAAAGGAAAAATGCCTGTGCCTCGGACGTATAGCTTCAGGGTAGTTAGCACAGGACAGCAACCACAACGAAGAAAATAACCAAACAACTCACATTAACAGGGCTGCAACAACAATATTCATGGCCTGACAGTATCCAACCTCCTCATTTGTCCAACTGTAGGCAGTCAGAACCCTTCTTAACCTGCCTATGCCTTCTTCGCTCTGGAAGCCAGGATATTCGGGTAAACTTCGGTTCAAATCTTTTTCGATCTCATCAATTGCGAGCGATTCGCGCCCGGAAAACTTGGCCAGTGTCTCCTCGTATAGACTCGGGGATCTCAGACGCATATAGAACGAGCCAGAAGAAAGTTCCCAGATCTCGCCACGTAATCGATTCGGGAGTCCAACGCGGATAAGCTTGTGGAAGGTGGGCTGGCGTATTATCGTCGCATTGCGTCCATTCTCTTGAGACGATCAAAAGTCTCAGCAAAAGAAAACAAAATACACAAGCCTAACGAATATTCCCCAACGTACCTCTGAAATACTCTCCCCATAGCCTCATTTTACTCCGGTCTCTCAACTTCCGCGCATCACCGGGGTATCTAAACACCAACCCTAATCCCGTGTCAGGCGGCTCTCTCGGCGGCGGTGTCTCCGCTCCAGTCCCGTCTTTAGCCTTGCTCGTTCTCGCAGCCGAAAACATATATTCAGAATGACATTCCGCAACAACACCGCGCAGACTATCCACTTCCTTCATGCTCTCTCTCAACCCTTTCTTCAACCCGTTGCAAAACCGCTCGCACGCCAGCCGACTACCCACAAGATGGAGCGTGAACCGCTGCGGCGTAGCATCCTTCCCACCAGCCCCTTTCACCAACGCGCCATTCCACGTCGTCAGCGCAAGAGAGAACACATGACCCAGACTATTCAGCCGCTCCACCCTCCGGATCGAGCACAGCGGTATAGTGAACCCATTTCCGGACGGACCCGTCCCATGCGTCTGTCCCGTAAACGCCGAGGACGTGCTGAAACTCGCCGACGGTACAAAGCTCGTAGCTTGCGTGGAGAAGCATAGGAATCGTTCGCTCAGATGTAGTTTGCCGGGGTACGCATTTCCCGGCCGCCCCGCGTCTCGGGTGCGTTCGCCCTGCGTGGCGCCGGAAGCGGTCGAGGAGGAAGAGGAGTAAGGAACGGGTAAGACAAGCTCGGCTGTGATCTCCTGCAGCGGGTTCTGGGAGTCAGGGAGCCGAAATTGCTGGCGGAACAGGGATCCTTTGGAGGGATTGCCGTCAGGGTTGGTGCTTGAGGCGAAGCCGAAGCTGGCGGCGTCCACGAGCGACTGGGCTCTTTGAACGAGGGACGAGAGCTGAAACATGGTTTGCTAAAAGTTCATTTATTATGGCGTGTAGTCAGTGGAAGAGGAGTGGTTTTCGTCGACAGTTTTTCAAGGTATCGCGAACCCGCGTAGAGTAGCTAACTAAGGCCTAGGAGGTTGGCAGACAAACAAGCAGGCATAGTTAGTTAGCAAGTCGAACCCCGGGCGGGGACTATTGTTAACTTAGTTCACTGGGAGGCAGATGATATCTAACAACATCGTAAAGAAATAAACTGTTCCTTTCAATAACAAACTTGGCTTGGGTGATAGAATGAGACTGCAGCAATCCGGGGCATTTCCTTCTCTTGATTCCCAGGCGTGTACGGAGTAGTTCCAGCACAAGTCGAGCCGGCGTTACAATGTTCCTTTGGTGCAAGAATGTCCAATTGTGGCCAAACAAAGGCTGAATATTATATCACTCGCATGAATACTCCGTACATAATTCCCATTTTTAAATATTCAAACCAGCGAGTGCTCTGTATATTGATTCGGATACCAACTACTGCTACTACTGCTGCTACTCAACAATTCATTTTAAATACTAACAAACAAAATACCAAAATCACAAAAGCCCAGAAATCCCAAAAGACACATAGAAAAGGATGCAAAAGGTAATATGAAAAAATGAATGGAAGCCATAAATCCGAAACCAGTGACCACCTGTCCAAAATTATCCGACACATTCTCTGTTTAACCCCATATGTCGTACTACTAATAAGCGGCCTGTTCATGCTATCTAAGGCAGACAGTACCTAGAATTTAGCCAGATCTGCATTCACATCTACTCCTTTTCGGCGGGCAGGACAATATTTCCGTAGTCTCCTTCGTTGTACTGGGGTGGCGAGTCTTGCTGTTCATCCGCCATGAGGGATTCTTTCTCAGGAGCTTCTCCTTGCTCTTGATCGACGACACGCTTGTTGCTGCGACGTTGGCGCCAAAACGTTCGGACAGCAACAAAGCCGCAGGTAAGCTGGACCCCAATGATAATAACGCTGATAATGGCAACGATACCGAGGAGCCCAGGAAGGAAAACGGCCTTCAGGACGTGGCAGAATCGATGCGCAAAACTCATGGATTTATGTTGGTGATGAGGACGTTCGCCATGTTGCACGTTATCGTGAGAAGGACGCTGGTGATGCGGGTTGCCTGCCTGGTGCGGTTTACGATGGCATCCCTTGACCTTGGTTGAAACCTTTTTAGCGATGCTGTAAGCACGGACCTTCGCTGCGGCAATAAAAGCGCGAAAACGGGCAAGAACAAGATGCTTGAGGCATCTGCCGTTTCTTCGGCACTGTCGCCATGACTTCTTTGGCATTGAAAGAACACCGGCCTTGCCTTGGACGATAACAAGGTCTCCGCTTGGAGATTGGATGGTGGGTAGATAGACGGTAGAGACTGGCACAGGGTAGCCTGCAAGGTCAAGCACGGTAAAATGGAACAGCATCAGACTCGAGTCTGAATCCGGGACCTCCACCGGCTGAAATTCTAGACCATATCCCATGGGAACCGGAACAGATGTTTTGGAATCAGACTGTCGACGGAGAACGCCTTGCAACTGAGTTGGTCGACTGTGCATAGGAAAGATCTGCTGGTTATTCACAGAAAGGGCGTTACCCTTGGTGGTGAAGTTAAGAAACTACATAGACAAACATCCCAAAGTCAGTAAACTTGTGTTCAAAAGTTACAGTGAAGGAAAGTATCCAAGACACTCACGAGCCAGCTATCCCAAGCATCATTCAAAAGAAGTTTGGAGTCCTCGGAAACGACAGGGAAAGGGCACTCATGGCACTGAAGCTGGAAAAGCATCTCGTGTGCGCCTTCATGGTGGTGGGAGAGGCCTCTTTTGGTTTCAGGCACGACCAGAATGGCGGCGGACTGGAGCACCAACAAACTCGCTGTGAACAATTTGGACAGCATCTTGGCTGACCTGGAAGGTTTTCAAAACAGATCGAGCATCAAAAGGGAGAGAGAGACGTTGAAGACGATGAAGTGGAATCCGGGGAGGGATAAGATGCGAGATAAATGACAAGAACTCGACTAAGGGAAGACTTGAGGGATGATGAGGCTGAGAAGGGCGATGATGAAACGTGATTCCGGAGGGGGGCGGCCGAGTAAGGGGGGTTACCTCCGTCCCCACAGCAAACCAGCGGCGAAGCCAAGTAGAGTTAGTCGCCTTGTTCTTCCCAAGCCTTGGCTTCTATTTTTGGATTCGCCCTTCTCGTGATTCGCCAGGGGCCGAAGACAACAAGCAATATATGCAAAGCGCGAGATTTGCTCAACAATGGAAATGTTCAAGTTCAAGGAGCGCCACTAACAATTGTGCTTCAGACGCTGGCCTCTCCCAGAAATCCAACCTTAGATATCCGGACCCCAGCTTCAATCCGGTGGAGGACCAGCAGCCGCAGATTTACACGCAAGGAAAGATCAATGATTCCAGGACCATCGCCAAAACGCTCAGGAAACAGGACGACCGACTAGTCGTGATGTGCATGTATGCACATAACTACATACTGTACATACATTGAAGACGGAATAAAAACTGTAACAACATCCAGCCATCGTTTTTCATACCAAAAAGGGGAAAAGTTGGCGGGCCACACGATATATATATTAGTTAATTAAACCGGAACACACACAGGATCATAGGGCGCAAAATGGTTGTCCGCTGGAACTTTCTGTGGCTCACCCAGGCATAACCCGGTCGATCTCCAGCCAGGCGTTGAGATCGTACCTTCGCTTATGTAGCCAAAACGGCCAAGTGGACATGTCGCTCACCCTGTCAACGAGAGTGTTGGCTTCGAGCCACAATTGCCGGTCATTGTTATGGGCCCGGAGCAAGGATACCCAAAGAAGAACCAGAAAGACGAGCACGAGTTTCCACCACCATCTGCCGTTTGAAATGATTCCCAGCTCTGTCTGCACCACGATGTCACTCATTTTCGAAAACACTTCGACTTCAGTTTGCGCCGAAGCCTCTAGATTGATGGCCTTGACTGTCTGCATCGGCCCGTCCGCAGCCTCAATACTCTCCACTAGGTTTGTTTGTGTAGAGGATTCAACGAGCTGCAACTGAGCAACCTCTGTGTCTGAGAACGAGTTCTCAAACACGCCTTCACTCTCCAGCGAAACAAAGGAATCTTGCCCCACGGCTGGTTGAGCTTCCAGATCTCCAAGAATATCGTCATCCTGGTTCTGTTGATGGGCTAAAACATCGTCTCGAAGACCCTCGGCGTGTTTGGCAGCAGAGGCGATCTCCTCAAATGCCTGCGACACTGACTCGTCACAGTCCATCAGCTGGAAACCGGCTGTAATCCGTCTCTCCAGGCCATTTTCACTGGTCCTAGCGTGGTCCTGGGGTGCCATCCACAAAACAGAATTGTCGGCCACAGGCCTGACATGCTGAGAGTCCACAGGCCCAGTTTGGGCCACGAGCGGGAGGTCTTCTTCAAACAGGTCCCGGCATTCGGCCTCCAGCCGGTCCAGGTACCCGAGATGATCCCTTTTCATTTTCTCTGTTTTCTCCATCATGGTCTTTGCAGACTGAACCGTCTGAGACTCCATAGTCTCTTTTTCCTGTTCCCAGTTTTGTTTTTGCTTATACAGGTCAAGACGCACTTGCTCTAAATCATTAATTTTCCGTTGACAATCATCAAGGATCCGGTCCAGAGCCACGACCATCTTTCGGAGGCTTCTGAGCTTTTTGGTGTTTTTATCGAGCAGAGCTGTGATGGCAAAAGTACAGAAACTGGGGGGAAGCTAGCAGTTGTAGACACGGGTGATATCACTAAACTGATGAACTGACTCCGTGGGCCAGAGCCGAATTTGAAACCTGAAAACCTGAACGAGAGTAACGACGTGAACTCGGAAAATAATAAGAGAAACGGTTCGCTGTCCAAGAAGGCTTACAACAAAAATAAGCAGGAGAGCGTGAGCTTTTGCGCCTTTGTCGGCTGGAAAATCAACTGGGAACGGCGAAGAAGAGAAGGCATAAAGACAGGCAGTGTGTATGAGGAAGAAGGAGGGAGAGAGGGAGAGAAGGATTTATATTGACTCTCAGATCACACACCCGCTTCGCTTGAACCGGATGATCCTGCTTTGTTTGGGGACACCTTCAGCGATTTTTCAAGTTGCGAGGCGGTGCGTGGTGGTGATGCAGTTCCGTGAGATGACTCGAAACAGGTGGAAAGCCGAGAACGGACATACAAAGCAACACTACGCAGCCCGCTCCCAGCTATGGGCTTCATAGGGAGGTAAGTTTTCCCACTGTGTCCTTCAGAAGCTTGGAGGGGTGGGGACCCCGCCATCTGTTCCCCCCGGGAAGAAGCCTTGAAAGATTTCCTTTAGGCGTGGACGATTACGTTCTTCCCTACAAACTTAGGGGACAAACAACGCTTTGAGTGAAAGTACTCCGCCGAAGCCGTTTGACCGGAGCGCTAAAGACATCCCCCCCAAGGTTCTTTTACAGCTTGAATAAGGCTTTGTTTGATGCCTACCGCTTAGGCACGCCCCTGCCTAGGTGGGGGGAATACTTTGTTTACACCATTTTTTTTTTTTTTTTTTTCAAGGAGGGAAGGGGCAACCTTGTTTTTGAGGGGGCGTGTTACTGGAATAGGGAAGATCCATACCCCTGCCCTTTTCTTCCTTGTTTCCGCATCGAGGGAAGCTCGAACACGTGATACTCGACACCGGGGGGCGGTTATTATTAGGTATAATCCTCGAGAGATTGGATGATGCAAGTCGATATTGATTGAACTCGATTGTTGTGCTGAAAAGCAAAATGGTATGATTCTACACCTCATCGAAATAATGGGATATCGTCACTCACGAAAGAAGAGAAACGAAAAAGGAAAAAACGAAGAAAAAGAAAATCGCGCCAGGCAGACATGGTCCTAACAAGACAAAGTATTCAAAGCTTTGCCTTCTTCGTTCCTGCAACACCACTCACCGCCTCGCCAGAAAGAAGAAAATCGGGGTATTTGAATCCGAGGCCAGATCTGCCGGATTGAGTCCTCCACGCGCCGCCATCGACTGCACGATTTGCTGTTAGCATTGGCCTAGCCAGAGGCAAAAGTACGATCAGGCAGATAACCAGACTGTGAACGTACCAACGACTGTCGAACCAGTAACATAATTTCCAGAATCGGAAAAGAGATACACAGTGGCATCGGCAATCTCCTTGACAGTGCCATAACGTCCTAGCGGAATAGCAGACCGATCGGCCCCTTCTTTAGCAAGACGTCGCATGCCCTGTATTTAAGCTATTAGTACAGCTGCTTTTTTTTTACCCAGAATATTTTACATCAGATGAGTTTACCTCAGTTTCACCGATGGGCCCCGGAGTAACCACATTCGAGGTCACTCCAAATGGGCCATATTCGATTGCGACATTGTTTGAAAGCGAATCCACGCCGGCTTTGGCCACATTGACGTGCGTCTGCAGTGGCAATCCAGTGTAATGCATTGTTGCACTCACAAAGATGATCCGTCCTCCAGTCCCGGCAGGCGACACTGACCGAAAACATGACGTGGTCAGAAGTGAAACGGTAGCGATTACACAAAAGGATCACTGATTGATTTTAGGTGGGAAGGATATGCTTACAGGCTCCTCCATTTGAATTATGCTTCGCGGCAGATTTCACCAGGTGAGGGATCGTGGCCTTTAGGGTGTTGTATGAGCCGAGAACGTCAATGTCTATGACCGACTTGAAGGCATTGGCTGACAAGTGCTCAATCGAGGCCAAGAAGTTTCCCGCAGCACCAGCACTGTGATTTGAGAAGGTAGTATTAGTCTCAACCTTTCCACAGCAGGTGTAGTTTCGGTCGAAAAGGAAAAATTCCAAGAATTGGGTCGTACATCACAAAGTCAATCGCACCCAGCTCCTTCACGCATTGGTCAGCGGCATTGTTTAGGCTGTCGATGCTTCTAACATCGATGGCCCCGATACCAATGACCTTGGCTCCAGGGCGGGCGGTAGCGATGTCTTTCGCCATATCCTCTGTCTTCTCAACATTGCGCCCCACGATGCAGGCATTTGCACCTAGATGGACCATGGCACGGACTTGGGCACTGCATATCGTTCCAGCGCCTCCAGTGCAGAAAACGACCTTGTTGTCTGTGGAAAAGAAGTAAGAGGAAAAGAATCTTTTTGACGAGCGACAACAATTCTCCAGAGGGCGATCAAAACGTACTAAAAATGCCGTCTCTCCAGACGTCACTCAAGTATGCGGATTTTGGTGTAGGCATCTTTCGATATGTATCTACAGTCACACGGTGAGGGTTGTCTGCAGGGCAAGCAGCTCCACTTGTAACTACTTCACACTGAGAGTGGTAAGCTTTAGATTTAATACCCCGAATGATAGACGTAACAACGGGAGCGGTGTTATGTATGCGTGGAGAGAGTGATGAAAAAAGACAATCACCTTTGCGTTCAGTTTGAAGTTTCCTTTTGCCTCCCCGTCTCTAAGTTTATGGGAAAATGCGCGAGCCGGCCGAGGCAAGTCCACTTGAATCGGGCTAACGAACGAACGGGTTAATTGGTTGTCAAGTATGGAGAATTCGGGAATTAACTAAATAGCTAGTTTGACTGAGTGAGCTCCAGATTTCTTCACAGCTT
Organism: Amauroascus niger; assembly: GCA_001430945.1. Lineage (NCBI taxonomy): Eukaryota > Fungi > Ascomycota > Eurotiomycetes > Onygenales > Onygenaceae > Amauroascus > Amauroascus niger. Next base: position 95,403 of record LJPK01000348.1, read on the forward strand.
GTTCGAACGATCAGCACAAAGAAGAATCAACCAGTTGTTGGAAGAAGGTGAGAGCTCAGGGTGCAGATGATATGTTCATGTCTTTGCATAGTTAATTATGCTGCAACAATACAAATGATTTTGTGTCACTTTTTAGCATCTTTTGCTTTCTTTGTTTCTGGGCCTGTTCGAAACGGTGGACCTCGGGTGCCAGAAGAAAGGGAAGAGAACACCCGAAGTGGCAGGATTTGAGAGGCTGCAAAGTGGACTTTTTGTGCTTTTGTCACTTTGTTTTTGATGTAGTTATTTCGTTACATAGCATCTTTTGAGAAGTTTCTTCTATAATTCTTCATTCTGTCTACAACTTCTCAAGGGTTGAAGTTGCTCTAATGCAGCCTTTTTTTCTCGGGCGTTTCTTTCTTTCTTCCTTCTTTCGTTCGTTGGTCCCTCTGGCAACCAGTTCCCATAGTTATGCCGTAGATTAACATGTAATGATGTAGTTAGCTCTTTCGTCTTGCGACAACCGCCGAATTTTGTGCTATCAGTGATATTGAGCAACTTTTGCTATTTAAGATGATGAGCTTATTAAAAGCGTCCTTATCCCAAATACGGTCCCGAACCTCAAAGCTCCTTGGGAACCCCCCTCAACTTGCATCGCTAGAGCGTGTTGGCTCTTACCCAGCCACGGAAGAGCCGGACTATTACCAGCCAGGTGGTTTTCATCCCATCTGCTTGGGTGATACTTTCCATCATGGCCAATACACTATTCTGAGGAAACTGGGATATGGGCAATATTCCACAGTGTGGCTGGCGAGAGATTCCAAGTGTGTTTGCCTGTCGCTGTCGCCGTCGCATACTCTGCTAGCTAACAAGCCAAGATAGGCATCAGAGATATGTCGCACTTAAGATGCTGAGGGCTGATTGTTATGGCGGTCGTCATGACATCTTCGAGAGAGAAATTCTCTCAAGAATCTCAGAAGTATCTAGGCAAAGTTCTCATCAAGGCCGAAACTGCGTGTCCCGTCTTCTTGAGCAATTCACGCATACAGGACCCAACGGAGATCATGTTTGCCTAGCGTTCGATGTCCTAGGACATCACCTAGGCTTTCAAGCCGCCAGGTATGAAGACGGGAAATTGCCTGTAAAGGCTGTGAAAGTGATCGCACGGCAGCTTCTTCTTGGGCTTGACTTTCTCCATAGAGAGTGTGGTGTCATTCATACCGGTATGACAAATCCAGATATTGACCGTTTGATGTAGTTATTGCCGACACTCTCCTGATATTTATGAATAGATTTGAAACCAACGAATATACTTCTAGAGCTGGAAAATCCAAATAGTACTATTTCCCGCTATCTATCAGAAGTTCCCGCGCGGACCAGCCCTCAGCGTGGTGTTTCCGCACCTCTTCGAGAGGTCATTCCTACGTCGCTTGTTTCGGAGACAAACAATCTCCATGTCAGGCTAATCGACTTCGGTGTCGGTAGGTAGGCCATTTCAATTTCCTTCGCACATAAAACTGACTATGATAATAGCATCTTGGAGGGAACATCATTTGTCAGATTCAATCCAGTCGCCAGCTCTAAGGGCCCCTGAAGTGACGATCGGCGCTCCCTGGGATATTGGTGTGGATATATGGAGTCTCGGGTGTCTTGTAAGAAACATTCTTACTCGATAAAATCTTCGTATCATGGCGAGATCTATTTTAACCTTTACACTACAACAGGTTATGGAGCTTGTTCAAGGAATAGTCCTTTTCTCCGGGGAAGCATCATCGAAAGGGACCTGGACGACCGAAGATGACCAACTAGCAAGGATTATTGAGATCCTTGGCCAATTTCCACTTAGCTTTATAGAAAAAGGAAATCGCGCGGCTCATTTTTTTGACAAGCAAGGTAAAGCCTATTGACATTTGTTAATTTTTTTGCCATTATTTTAACCAGGGGCTTGCCTCAGGGAACCTTCTCCGAATTCCTAATCTGGAACCTACCTGCCTTGAACGCCTGGTTGACGGCCAAACAAAACCTTTCATAAAACCTGTCGACATGCCCAACGCTGAAGTCCCAATATTTGTTGATTTTATCAAGGGCATGCTTGAAATCGACCCCGGGTCTCGAAAGTCCGCAGCTGAGCTACTACAACACGAATGGATCCGTATGTAGATTTTGGCAAGATAGAATGAATCTAGCACATTTTTATATTCATTGTGGGTACTGGTTCCAACAGCCTTGCCATCACAGAAGAAGACGAAGAAGTGAGAACAGCTGTCAGCAGTATTGCCAGGAAAGAAGGCCCCAGGAAAAAACAAGATACTGCAATGTTTGCTGGCAGAGCACTTCTGAGAGTCCATTAAATCATTTTGCAAAACCCAGCTCAATCAAGCCATACTAACTAGTTGCTCTTCTGGTGAAGTTATGTCGTAGTTGTCACAGTCACATGGCTTCCCCAGAAACAAAGTTCTGGAAAATCTAAAATTCCGGTATGCGGCTTACAAAGGATCACGTGAAAAGAACCTTATTACGTAACACCTAAAACTTGCCTTTTCTCCCAATCATGACGACGGTGAAAAGGAATCTTAGAACACCTTTTACGACGGAGATGGACGGAGAGAGAAGAATCGACGAGTACAGCCACAGAGTCCAGATGATCCATTGCCTACACGGCCTCTGCATTACCTAGAGGACAGGCTTCATCAATCCCAGGCCGCAACTCCTCGACAGTGCGCTGCTTATCACTGCGAGAATTTCAGCTTCCAACCTTCCAACGGGCTTGTGGCAAAACAGAGAAAGAGAGCACCGGGCTTCCAGTAGCTAACAATACAGACATTCGCTTCAACTGCGCGTGAGTCATAGCTTGTCACACCATGGCGTGTCCCATCACAGTTGCCAAGTTCGTGGGAACGATCTCTCTCGGCCTGCTAACTGTATGTCATTCATCTTCTCCGTTTCACTCCGCCCTCTCTCACATCAAGGTCCCGCAACTGGCGACTGCGAAAAAATCTACATTATCCTAACTTCTGATAGGGCCTCTCATACTCCATATCTACCGTTACAATTCCTGCTCTTCACCTCCTTCCCACCGCCAGCACCGCTGCCGAAACACTCCAGGACATCCAACTCCGCACCCGTAGACGAGCGCTCACTCTATCGAACCTCACCGCCATCTCCCTCCTGACCGCTTTCACACTCTCCTCCCCACGCAGAAAACACCCCTATCTCGTCTGGACCAGCCTTGTCGCCCTCATCGGCGGCACCGGGCTCGAATGCTGGTTTAATCCCAAGTCCATGTCCTGGGGCTGTCCCTGCACCGCATCATCTTATTCCACACTCTCCTCCTCATCCTCATCATCATCATCCTGCACACTCGGCTTCGGCTCATGGATCGCAACCCACCTCAGTTGCCGCAGAAATCAAGCACAAAATGATCAGAGACGTGAACAGGAGGAGGAATCGAATGGCAACGGAAGTGAGATCGACATTGTGGAGGAAGCCGAGGCTGTGCCCACGCCTCCCACCATGGAACACTCTGCAACACTGAACGAACAGGCCGATTTGAATGGAGAGAGCGTGAAAGTAGGTATGGAGCGAGAGCGGAGGATTCAGAAGATGAGAGCCTGGATCGTCGGAGTTGCTTTCTCCATGGGCGTCGTGGGTATCTGGGGCGATGGCGCTTGAAAAGAAAGTTAAAAAAGACCTGGTTCTCCTCGAATCTTTTTTAGGGACCAATGATTCCGTGAATAGATTTGAGTAATCGGTCAACTGGCTACTCGGTTTCCTGAAACGATTCCGCAAAAAGTATCAATCGCCGCTGATTAGCAATATATACGCATTGGGATGGAAGAAAATCATGCTTTAATTGAAGGATGGCAGTTTATGTATGCTTGCATTTCTGCTGAACAGTGTGAGCGCCTCGCCTCTTCTCTCTCTCTACTCTTTTCGTCTCCTCTTCAGCTATTGGGGGAGAACATACTGTTCAGGACAGGTTAGAAGGCATGAATGTATTTTTAGGAAAATCACTGGATAAATGGCTGCAGGGTGCGGATGTTTAATAGTTTTTTGCATACTGTGACTTGTTTGTCCAAATCTGTTTGGGATCCTTTATGTACTTCCGGATATGATGCAGTTCTTTATTTATTCAAAAAGTTACTTGAAAATCACCGAAACCCTGATATTAGAAACCTGGAATAACAAAATCTTCTCAAAAAGGCACACGGAAAGAAGGTCACAACTTCGGCGCCACCAACCCCTGTTGAATCTCCTTCTTCGCTTCCTCTCTCAGAACCTTCTTCAATATCTTCCCACTCGCATTCTTCGGAATCGCCTCCACAAACTTCACCCCTCCAGTCAAGCTCTTATACTTGGCCAACCTCCCCGCCGCATACCTCCACACCTCTTCCTCCGTCAAACTCTCCGCCTCCTTCACCGGCTGCCTCACCACAATCGCGCGCGGATGCTCAACCTTCTCGTCCCCGGGGAACGTCACCCCAATGACCGCCGCGTCCATGATGAGCGGATGAGACAGCAGCACGGCCTCGATTTCCGGCGGCGCCACCTGGAACCCACGAACCTTGATAAGCTCCTTCTTGCGATCGACAATGTACCATTTCTTCGTCTTGCCGTCGCAGTAACCGATGTCGCCCGTCTTGAAGAAGCCCTCGGCATCAAAGGACTCGGCGTTGGCGACTGGGTTTTGGAAATAGCCGGATATGATCGTGGGGCCGCGCACGCATATCTCGCCGCGGGTGTCGTAGGCGGAGATGTTGTTACCCGCGTCGTCGATGAGTCTGGGGAAGGTAAAAAAAAATTAAGTGTTATGAGACTTTGTTTTTATAATTTAGAATCGGGACAAGTTCTCACTTCATTTCTAGACAGGGGATTGGCCGGCCGACAGATCCTGTGGTGTCGTCTTCTGGCCAGTTGAACTTGGTTGCGACGCATGAGGTTTCCGTCATGCCCCATACTTGGGTATATCTCCCTCCTTCGCCCATCAAAGCACGGAATTGCGCTTGGACGGCTTTATCAAGAGGTGCGGCACCTACTGCCCCGCTCCGTATACTCTTCAAGAAGGGTTGTTTAGACAATGGTGATTTGACAATGGCAATCGCCATTGGTGGGACTGTGGAGACTTCAGTGACGCCGTATTTCTGAGAAGCCTTTAGATATGCCTCAAGTTCGAACCGGCGCATGATGTAGATTTTATGCCCGGCCTTGAGTGCGCTAGTATGAGTACCCGGCACAGCCGACGCGTGGAACATCGGGACAGCCACGATTCGCGATATCTGCAAAAAGTAGAAAAAAGGTCAGATGAAAACCCCTTTTTGAACGATGCACGCATACAGTTGCACAATGGGACAACAAACCTCGTACGGCAATTTTGTCACTCCAAACACAAATTCATGCTGGGCAATCAGATTATAATGACTGATAATAGCTGCTTTGGGGAGCCCCGTGGTTCCGCTGCTGAATAATCTGGCTGCTGTTGTATTCTTGCATGCCTCCAGATCATCGAATCGTACCCAGTCGTCCTCTCCGTGGTCCATAAGATCGGTCCATGAGCGATGACCGGGAGGCAAGGGACGGCCGTTGGTGTTGAACACCCATAACCTCGAGGAAGAGACGTTGGTATCCTTTGCTGCGGAAATGATATTCTCCAAGATCTCCGGCTCGGAGACCAAGAATTCCACCCGTGCAGTCTTGATATGGTGTGACAACTCAAAGCGAGTGTAGCTTGGGTTCGTCCCTGTGAAAACACCACCAGCACCGATCACCGCAAGGAAGAGTATGGGGTAGTAGACCTAGTTGAGAAATCAGCAAAAATTGCCAGGAGAAACTTTCATGAGAGCAAACCGGGACTCGTACGTCATTGAAGGAGTGGAGGTTGAGGCAATCGCCCTTTCTGAACCCATTCGCCCGCAGGCCGGCAATAAGTTTTCGAATCAATACCCGTGCTTGGTTGCATGATATCGAGTCCGACTCGTCTTGCGCGTTGATGTAAACCTATCGAGTGCTTGTGTCTCAGGCCTTGTCGATTGAAAGAGTCTAGGGAGGCGCGAAATACATACAGGCCTGTCTTGGTCGTAGGGAGGGTCATCGAAGATCCATGACAGAATATCCTTCGTCGGCAGAGGCAGATATTCCTCTGGCCTGAAGAAGTCCATAGCTGAAAAGATAGCTCTGTGCTGGAAATGGTCCAGAGCGAGTACGCCTATGCAGGTAGGTATGTATGGTAGTTATGAAGCTCAAAAAGCCGGGACTGGGGGGATGGTCAAAAAGTCAATTGGCGGAAACGTCGAGGAGATCCAAACACATATTTGCAGGATAAAAAAATGTATCTTTCTGGAAGAGCACAGTCTCTCATCAATACTCCTTATATGGCACAGATACAATAACAAGCGGCGTGTTAAGCCCACCCCCGCAAAGCCGCTCTCGGTCGTTTGCCAGCTAGGTAACTACGAGGCCGGGGCAATATAGCGGGGGGGGGAGAGGGAACAGCCGGTTTTCTGGGGGGAATTCGGCACAAAATCTCAAGGTTAAAAACCAACAGCAGGCGGGACTGGATGTTTAGGTAGGTTTTAGTTAACCCCGAAGAGAGCTTGCCCAGACCTTGATGAAGGGAAATTCTAACCCGTTTCCGTTCAGGTGCATACAGCCAGTTTCATCAGCGGCAAGCTGGACCAGTCAGTCTCGAGTTCCGCAATGCAAAGCAGTTAGTTATGCACCTCTTTGACTTTGACTAATGTGCTGGTCAACTAACTAGTTTGAAGTGACAAGTCTCTCTCTCACATCTCACCACCCCAAAATCAAATTCACCACCGGCATAATCGAATTGAAAAGAGCCGAAAGAACAGAATCTCAAGTTCAGATCAAAAGATTTTCCCGAAGAAATTTAGCCGAGGTTTGTTGCTGCTGACTCATGAGGGGGGGGACTAAGCAATAGTTAAATCGACCACTCAGGGCGAACATCAACTCCCGCTTGCAGTGGATGCTATTGGGTGGATTGAAAGAAAACCAGCCAAATCTGGCCAATTAAAACATACAATCACAACTCTCCTTCAGCTAAATTCACCCCGCTAGTCAGCCAAACTGACCAATAGTTAGCCTCCCCCCAGTCTCCTCCAATCAAACTTCCCTCCAACTTCTCCCAACGACAAACATCAACAACTCAGCAAACTGGCTAATCACTATCGCAATATAACTACGGAGTGCCCTCTCTCTCTCTCTCTCTCTCTCTCTCTCTCTCTCTCTCTCTCTCTCTCTCTCTCTCTCTCTCTCTCTCTCTCTCTCTCTCTCTCTGTCTCTCTATTGTTTTCTTTTTTTTTTTTCTGGTGGCACTGCACTCCAGGTGACAGGTCGATCGGAGCTCTCTACGCCACTGGAATCAAAATCTCTCAAAGCGGACATCCAAGCGCCACGCAGTCATTGGAGTGTTCCCGGCGCATTATTGAGCATTTCTTGCAGACGGACAAACAGAAAGAAAAAAAAAAAAAAAAGGAAAGAAAGAAAAAGGAAGAAGAAATGATTCCAATTCCACAGTGGATCATTTTTGGCATCAATGAAAATCTGATATTGCATATCTGATTCGGTGCTTCATTGTCTTCATGTCCGCTGCTTTCCTCCCATATTACACAATTGTCGCAGATTTCCTACATGTCCACTGCAGATTCTCATCTGGCTTTTGGATTGCGGAGCTCAAACCTTTTTAGTTAGAGCAAACCTGTCATCTTTTTTCTATCAGATCTTCCAGTTAACTAGCTGACTAGTTAACTACCCGGCTGTTGCTGCGCGGGTTTGTTGTCAAACACTCGGCAAGCAGCGCAATCTTCTTCTCTTCTTCCTGCACAGTTTCAATTTTTCGCCTGCAGTTGACCGCAGTCAGGGAGCGCTGCTAATCTCAACATCCCACACCGCCTGGAATCACAGCGAACAGAAACTCCCCAAGGTCTCAAGCGGGCGATGGGTACTTGTGTTGCAGCACTTCGACGGCTGCCAAGCTGTCGTTTGCGGGCATCCCACGGCCAAGCTGTTCACCATGCAGGAACTAAACTAGGTTCTACAAAGGGGTTCACGGCTACCTGCATACATCCGTCGCGCCCACTTCGTCCATTTGGTATTAATGTCGAATCCGCAGCTCTGGGCCCATGGCCTTTCAAAAAAAGTTGTTGTTATCCAAAATAGAGTCATGCTCATCCCTCACACGCACAGCAGATGTATAAATGGGGGACAATCGGCGCCGCTCACCGCTTAGGAAACCTTTTTCTTCTCTGTCAATTTCGGACAAGTAGCAAGGTTGACGCTCCGGGCCGCTACACCATGCAGCCGAAGCTTCAACCAACGATGCGCCCCTGCAGCTTCCTGTGTAAGCTTGATTTTGCACCCATCCCCTTTCCCGACTGTGGACCTGCGCCTTATGTTGCGTTTGTGTTTGGGCTGGAAGGGCATCCGGAATGGTGCGGTTAGCCTTCTAGAAGCTCTCCTTTTTTTTTTCTCCGTTTCCAGTGCTTGCCATGGGTTAGCCACAGTTCCATTTGCAATGGCTTCAGATCCGGCCTCGTGGGGTGCCGTTACATCGGATTGAAAAAAGCAATTCCCTGTCGAGTTCGAAAAAAAAAGAAAATTTAAAAAAATTTAAAAAAGTGATCCCCTTTCAAGGTATTGCAAGATTCGGCAACAATGGTTTCAGTTTTTACCGTCCCCGCCTCACTCCAGTAATGTGAACGGCACGACCGTTTTCTGCCAGATCTACTATTCAGAGCACAACGCAGGATGGGATCCTCCAAAAGTCTATCTTCATCCTTTCTTCAACAAACCGAAAATACTCTGGAGGATTGGACAAGTATGGAAAAGCGTTACCCATTCTCATGCAGCCGCAGAGCTAGCTTTCCATCATCCCTCTTTTCCATATCTGCCTAGGTAGTTCTGGATAATAATCTTATATATAAATTGGCTCCTGCTTTGTTCGCTTGAAGACATTCGCTCTTCAAAACGTCGCTGCAGGAGCTGCTAATATTGGTTCAAGTCATTGCGACACAGACAGCGCTGTCCTTCCCGTGATCCTTGAAACCGTTGAGAGTGGCCCGTGGCTCGAACTGCAGCAAAGCGTCTGTGAGACACCAAGTCATGATTATAGCCTGTTTCCGTTGACATCTGGCCCTGTTTTTCCATTTCATATTTTTTTTTCCCCCCATCACGTCGTGAGAACCTTTTCCCCTGATTAACAAAGCCGGCTTCTCGTCAGTACATCCTAACGGCCTTCCTGACTTCTTATTTAATGGACTTCCTTTCCCTTAACATATCAAGCAATTCGACATCGCGACTTACCTTTTTGACAATATCGACGAGCATTCAACGTGACTTCCATAGTTTTGGTGCAGTCATACAACTCACATAGCTTTCACCTCACCTCACTTCACTTCACTTTACCTCACTTTACCTTTTGAATAGCACCCCATACAGCTTTCAACCTCTTTCTATTTCCCCAAAGAAGACTAGGCCAAGATGGCACCGGCTCTTTTGTCAGAAACCAACCCACCATGTGATAGCCGCGAACTTGAGAAAGTGTCAGACGACATTGATGCAGTGAACGAGCTCAAAGCCTCCATGAAGAAAGCCAGTGAATCGTTGCAGCAGTTTGGTGATGGTAAAGACAAGTCTCAATTCCGCCAATACGAAGAGGCTTGTGATCGAGTGAAGTCCTTTTACCAAGAACAACACATCAAGCAAACGGTTGCTTATAACGTCAAAGCACGACAAGATTTCAAGTCCAAACTCAGGGCCAATATGAGTGTGTGGGACGCAATCATCAAGTTGGACACACTGATCGATGAATCGGACCCCGATACATCACTCTCCCAGATACACCATCTTTTCCAGTCCGCTGAAGCCATCCGCCGAGACGGAAAGCCCCGGTGGATGCAACTTGTCGGCTTGATTCATGACCTTGGCAAGCTTCTCTTTTTCTTTGGCGCTGAAGGGCAATGGGATGTTGTTGGTGACACATTTCCCGTCGGGTGTGCATTCGACGAGGCAATCATTTACCCGGACACGTTTGTTAACAACCCAGACTACAACCACAAGATTTACAGCACCAAATACGGTATCTACACTCCCAATTGCGGACTTGAGCATGTCATGCTGTCCTGGGGTCACGATGAATACCTCTACAATGTTGTCAAGACGCAGTCCACGCTACCGGAGGAAGCGCTCGCCATGATTCGATACCACTCATTCTACCCCTGGCACAGTGCTGGCGCCTATCGGCACTTAATGAACGATCAAGATTATAAAATGCTGGAAGCCGTCAAGGCTTTTAACCCCTATGATCTCTACAGCAAGGCTGATGAAGTGCCTAACATTGATGAATTAAAGGTGAGCCCCCATTTCCTCCCCTGCATCCTTTTTATCACCTCCAAGCTCATTTCTCTTATCTAGCCCTACTATCTTAACCTCATTGATGAATTTTTCCCACAAAAAGTCATCAAATGGTGATCAGCTGTCTCTTTGCCTCACTAGAATGGCCCTTCCCTGTGTTTAACATTTGCTTCACCTCACTCTCTCCTACTGTTGTCTCACCCACTACTTCGTTATTCCCCATTTGTTGTTCATACGCATGCAACAACCTCCTATCCACGCTTCTGCTCATGCCATTTTTTCATCACCCTTTTCTCCAGACAACCTTGGCGACACTTTTTTCTCAACGCCTCTTAAAAGTCTTATGAGTTGCGACCTTTTACCTACATCCTATTATCGAACGTTTGTAATACTCATCCAGTCCTCCCCATGCACATGAGATAGTGCCGAAGTCATCAAGTTCCTAGAAAAGCAAAATTGTGAGCCAGTCTCCTTGTTTTATTCTTTCTGCAACCTTCCAGAATTGCTGCCTGTGTTTTTTTTACTCTCCACTATAGAGCTTATTCAGTTTATAATTTTTCCTTGACCTAATTGCAGATTATTGCGTTTCCTTCTGCCCATCCTGTTGGGTTTACACTCTCATGATCCCCTGATGGAACACCAAAAGTTGTTTTGTTTGTTAGACTGCTGTGTAGAAGTGCCCCGTCTTTGGGGTTGCCGTAATCATCAAAATAATATCATTGGACTGACTTTAAGTTTGTTGGCTTTCAAAGAGAGTATTCATTCTATCATATCTATTTACGAGTCTAATGGTATCTACATATGTTCGAACACTTTGAATATAGGAAGCCGCTTCCTGTCCAAAAAACGCCCCGTCCCTGTCAACCCCGTGACCCAATCCAAAAGAGGACAACGCCGAACTCCCTAACTGCATGCAAACGGGACACCCGAGGAAAAAGTCATCAAGAAAAGCATAGCATCATTTCCCAAACCCGAACTCCTCAGAACACGATGATTCCATCTCACATCCACCCCGCCGACCTTCATCATCATCATCAATCATCATTCAAACATTACTCCCATCCCTTCCAATAAGCTTGATGCTATCGCCCTCACTCCCACTCTCACTCCCACTCCCCGCACCCAACTTCTTCCCCGTCTTCATTCCCCGCGTAACATCCTCGTCGTAGCCAGCCTTGAAGCACACGGCCGGATTGAACGCATTCAACGCCAACACCGCCACAACAACCATCACGCCTTCCAGCGCGATAAACAGCGGCTCATCTCTCATCAGCGGACCGTCCCAGCCCCCCGAGAGCTCGGCGACGCGATACACGCATCGAGTGAAGATGCAGAGGGTTGATATGGCGAGGGCGACTAGGAATGCGCGAAAGCTGAAGGAGGCGCGGAGATGGGCGTGGCGCGGATCAAGGGTGGTGGAGGATGAGGAGGTGGTGGTGGTGCGCGTGCGTAGCCAGACGCGCACGAAGAAATCGATGGCGAGAGCGATGAAGGCGCCCAGGGTGGCTACTTGGGCGACGAGGCCGGCGATCATGATGTTTTTGCCTAGGTCGGCGCCGCTGGGGGTGGAGCTGGAGCTGGCGATGCCGCCGCCGGCGCCTTGGAGGGCGAGAGCGATGAAGTCGCAGGGGATGAAGATGCGTGGGTACCAGAGGGCGGGGATGCGGGAGTTGTTGACGCCGAAGGTGGTGACGATGCGGGAGAGGGTGAAGTAGATGCCTGCTGCGAGGAAAGCGGGGGCAAAAGTGAGACAGCAGATTTGGATCATGAATGGGGTCTGGAAATAGAAAGATGAGTTTGGGTCTTTTTGTGTAGAAAAGTGGAGGAGTGTTTTGTTTTGTTTTCTTACCTGCTTCCACGGGTTATCCCACATTAGGATGCGGCCGGCGTAGCCTACTGCCTCTGCTAGTGTCCCAAGGACCATTGCTATGGTAAAGCCGATGAATCTTCTCGTCGCTATTCCCTGGACAAGGAAGATGAGGGCGGAAAGGCCAAAGATGGCTGTCAGGGCAGCATTTGCCGCCAGTGAAGGTCGATACTTGTAGAATGAGAGTTCAATGTCGCAGGTCTCAAATGTACATTGCTCGGTGTCGATTTCTCGGCGGGAGAGAGCCGTGAGTAACGATATCGCGGCAGACATATTGCAATGATTAAAATGAAAAAAGCTCGAATCGATTTTTGAAAAACAACTCAACAAGAAGAAGAAGGCAGTATCAGAATGGTATTCGGGTATCAGGGCATAAAAACAGATAGTTTTATGTATATTTATCTTGGTATATCTCTTTTTCGAGCAGGAACAAGAAGCCGGATGACTGGGAAGTCTTATTCATTTCTTTCCCTCCCTTTTTTGTTTCGTTTTCAGCTACCAAACAGTAGTCAATTGAAATTGAAGCCAATTGCCCTATGAGCCTTGGAGTGGATCTGGCTATGGTGATTGCGTAGACAGAGGTACGTAAGTCCTGCGCCAAAGAGCTCGCATTCTTCATGTTAGGGGCTCAAGACATTGAGACACGGCCTAGCAAAACAGCCGACCCAAAGTGGTCTCAGTTGCGAGTACGAAATAGACATGGAGCTAGATGCTTGTTTGTGCATGTTTAGTGCGATGTTTAAAGTCGCAGTAAGAGAGGAAAGAAAAAGGGGGTGGTTTATTTTTGGAGGCAGTGGGAGGTGAGTGATAAGAAGGCAGCAACATTCTTTTGAGAACTCCACAATCGAGATGTGCGCAAGGTGCAAAAAGACACACCTTGTCACAGAGTGACGAATAAAATCCCCTTGTCAGCACAGTTAACTAGCATTTTTCTCTCTTTTCATTTGTAGAGAATGCTGTGTGTGCGTGCGCCCTTTCGCCTAACTACAGCACGATTTGAATGGAACCTTAGCCCAGATTCGGACCGACTGCCTTCCAGAAGGGAATCACCGGTCCAGACTAGCGAATTGCGTTCCTTCTCGCTTCTTCTCGCTCTTCAACAAGAAGGCGGTGCAATCTGGGGCATGGTGGGATTTCTGTCTGGGTTCGTTCATCCAATCCCCCAGCCTGTTGTGCGGCTGACATTGCGAGAGCCGCAAGTTGCTGGGGGGTGAGAGCCCCAGCTGCGGAGGGCAGTGAAGGGTGTTGGAAAAAAAAAAAAAAAACAGGCCGGGCCGGGTCGGGTCACCCAGCTAGTTAACCAACTCCTTCGAAGCAAGGCAGTCGGGAGGAGGTGATTGATCAATAAATAATAGGCCCGGAGCATTCGATGGATGATGAAAACATTTAGGTACGTCCGTAGGGGGAAGGGGAAAGGGGACATGGGAAAGATCAACTTGTTTCGGCAGGCCGTCGGGCTCGGACCGGGGTTTTTCGGAGATTTGAGGTCTTAGTCAGTTAGGGCTGTGCAGTTGTGGCTGGAAACCCGGCCAGTCAGATTCCAGGGAAACGGCAGAAAATGTGAAGGGGTTCTGATTGGTTGGATTTACTCAGACCTTTTCTTCTTAGTTGCTTCTTTCTCTCATTCTTTTTTCTTGACTGATCTGAAATATATGACAGTTCTTGCACTCTTAACCAATTGCAATTATAGTAAATGGAAGAAGGTCTCATCAATATCATTTTGAAGTTTGAAGAAATGATGTGAAGACATCAAACATCAATGACATCTCTGACAAGTGAAGCTGTTAGACTGGCAGTCTAGCAAGAGATACTCGACAATGATCTTTGAATCATAGAGGAAAATCTCACCTCTTTTCTTATAGTTATACCTTTCAACTACAACACCTTACATGTTGAACAAATGACGAAAACAATGATTACACTTGCCATGTTTCCAAGCCCTTCAAATAGTTATCGATCTCCAGGCCTGGACACTGGTGTTGCACAGCCTCGTATCTGAAACTTGTCTCGATTGCTCTGTGGGACCCAACGAGCATCACCGCTCCGCAACGACTCTCCATCATACATAGTCTAACTAAACTGCCATGTGCTTTTGGATCTTGGAGTCGATCTTGGTAGAAAAGCCAAAAGAAGGGGTTCTCCATAGTGGATAACTAACTTAGTTAACTAGCGGTGGCTTCCACGTGGCAAGTTCGCCGCCCAGAGGGAATGAAGCATTGCTTGTTCAGTTGTTTCTTCCCAACAGGACTTCTGCTGATAATAGTTACATGTATAACTAAGCAGGACCGTGAGATGGAACAGGAAGAGACAACTAGTGATTGGATTGGGCTGACTTCATTAATATATAACTTATATATACCATGCCCGGCAAACCCTCCATGTCCCTCCTCTGACTATGTATGACCGATTTGATGGTGGTTTGGCGGGTGAAACCAAGTGTGTCCGGGGGTGGTTCAAGATCAAAAGAACGGCGATGGGCCCTTTCTCTTTTGCTCCTTGTTGTGGATTTCAAGGGTCAAAAAGGTACCTAAGGAGTACATATGTAACTATGTACGGAGTACTGTACATATATGACTACAAAGAACCTGCGAATGCATTCGCGGAGCGTCTGACCACATTGAGTATATACATTTTTGTCTTGATTTTATGATTATTCGACATCTGCCTGACATGATCTATGGTTCACCGGCTCCTGTCAACAAACATTGTACTGTATGTAACTACTCGTGTGACTGTATTGGTGTGGGGGAAGATTTTGACCGGACAATTGACCACTTTCATCTATTCACTTTTATGTAGTTAATTTAACCACTGGTTCATACTGGAATCCAGCATTCAAATGACACAATCGGACATATTCAAACTCCCTTGCCCGCATGTCTTTTTTCCCTCCTCGGCACACAGCAGTTCCCGGGGTGTAGTTTATACAGAGTAACTTAGTTATGTATGCACAAAGGGTAGTTAGTTATGACCTCTGTATGGATGGATGTCCTGGGTTAAACTCAGCCACCTCTTCATTCCAGCTGATGTGATTGGTTGAATTGGGAGTAGGATTAAGCCTCAAGAGGACCCTGGGGGGAAAGGGAATTGGGCAATGACCATTGACAGGGGGGGGTAACTAGTTTTGTTCATGAAATTGAATTGACTTGAAAAATGTGCGTTTCTTGGCAGGAGTGGTGTGTGTGTGTGTGTGTGAGAGAGAGAGAGAGAGAGAGGGAGAGAGGGAGGGAGGGAGAGTATATTCTCCTTGGAGTGGATCTATCTATCAGAGTGATATATCTCATCTTGCAATTGTACAAGAACTGATTGATCACGACTGTCGTCATTGTGGTCACTGTCTGGGTGCAGAGAATGGCTGCCCAACGGATCCAGCCAGATTCAATCAGTTGGCAATTTTGAAAATCGAAAAGCTTCGTGAGACGAGAGCAAACACAGGGGTGGGGGAGCCCTTTTTGGGGTGAGGGGCACTTGGGGTTAACTAAGTTAGTTATATGGGGGACGGATCTGAAACCGAGAAAACTGTTTTTTTTAACGTGGTGGGG
>LJPK01003334.1:0-14160 GCA_001430945.1 Amauroascus niger
CCCAACCACCACCACAAAGCGCTTAAAGTGTGACGCTAACAAAACTTCAGTTGTCACCCAAGCTATTTAACACCAAAATCACACTTGAAGCTATCCACCCCAGGGGCTTTTGACGGCTTACGTATTCATACAGATGAGATCAACGAAGTTATTGCAAGGATAACTCCTGGAACGCTTACTATCGCAGTGGTAAGCTTGGATATATTCGTTCTATACGAAATAATCTCATCGTGAATTCTAGATCATGGACTCGATGGATTGGTTTGATCCAGAAGGAACCGCAGCAGCCAAACAAGCAAAAGCTTTTAACTACGTTCTTAAAATGGATGGTCGTATTCTACTACGTTCCGCATCTATTGAACCCTGGTATATTAGCGTATTCGAAGTCAATGGATTTTCAGCCCGGCGAGTGGGAGTCAGGTTTCCAGGATCTTGCATTGACCGGTTGGTACTTTTTCTTTTGTTGAACTGGTTTAAATTTGGCGTTCTGACAAAAATAAATGTAGGGTGAACATGTATGCGTCCACATGGATTGTGATTAAGACTGCAGAACTGTTTCTAGACTCTGCTGAGTTGGCCCGGCTGCCAAAATTTGAGAGGACCGTGAGCGTTTCGTCAAGTAGCATGGATACTCTTGAGATTTAACTTGCACGCGCAATGTTGGGCTCACACGCCTTCAAAAGTCTTTAATGAATTATAGAATCCTATTGCTTTCCCCTATCAACTTGACTTTCGTCTGCACCAAGGGTTTCGACTGAATTTCAATAATTCAGTTTTTCTTGGAGACCAGAGCGAATCTCTGCTCGGTATATGATAACCGCAGTTTGATTAAGACACCTATCACAAGCAAGATAAGCCAGCCAATATGAGGGTTCGTTTTTCATATTTTTTCCTCCTAGAAATCATATATTGTTAACACTCCATAAGCAGCCAGGGACGGCCTTGTGCTCAAGGTTCCTTATTGTGAAGGCATTCTTGCCAAACTGAAGATACTTCTTAACTAATATCATCTTCCTGACATGCAAAGACACCGCGAAGATGTGATGCCAGATGGGCGACCATTCCAAATTATTCCAGATAATATCAAGTCATTATAACAAGAATTTCTCCGTGGGTGTTGACCACCAGCTGATGATTTTTCAAACTCAATTGAGAAACAGGTAGTTGATTTTTCTTGAGCTCAACGGTTATTTGAGAGGCCATGTGTACTCCATGTTTTGATCATGTTGCCCAGAAATAGACAGTAAGTCATCATGCGCGCGAACTGGAACCGTGTGGTTCCGCTATAATTTCGAACGTCAAACTTGACCTCGAAGGCTAAAGGCCTTAGCATGACGGAATCGAATGTCATGCTTGGATACAATTGTATTGACGGCAGCTGCGACCTGAACGTTGGCAAGACATAAAATGACAGGCGCAATCATTTCGCAACTGCGCAACATTGCAGCCGAACCCAGAGATTTGCGGTCAGTAGCGGAAGGGGGCTTCGACATGATGTCTAAGGATAAGGAACTTGGCATCTTTCTTTCCGTTGATCTTGACCCAAAGCTGGAAGAATTTCTGCCTGTCGACCGAGTCCGTGGAGCAAGGCGCGTCTGCAAGCTGAGCGCAATGAGTTCCTATTGCTCTGAAAAGGAAATTCGATGTATTGGAGGATTTTCGGATTGGGTCAAGTAGGGGCATAGAAGCTATGTAACTATGTACTTACCCGCGCCACGCCGCCCATCAATGGTAGTTAGGTAGTTAGTTGGTGACTGAGGTGTGCGCAGCAGCTCGTTAACTAGCTAGTTGCTTAACTCAACCCTTCCTTTCCACTGCACTACAGTTCAGGCAGCTGTTTTATTTCATATTGTTTCAGGCAGCACAGAAAAATGCCAAGCCAGATTTCCGCCCATAAACCTTGCTGCTACTCCATCTTTTCAGCATAGGTTGTTATTTTTCATGCGTTGATTTAAATTTTGTTAACTATAGCCTTCTGGAGTAACATTCAACTGACGCTGAGATGAGCCAGGGATTTTCTTCAACCTTCGCAAAGTCGGGATCCTCTTTTTGCTTAGTGTCCCCTTTCGCCGACAATCCCGCCCGACCGCGGTGAGCTTAAATTGTCAAGTGATAGACTGATGCCGTGACAAAGTCAGGCTAACTAACTAGTTAAACTGTTATAACTAGGTTGGCTAGCAATGCAACCACACGCTCGAAGAGTACTCCGGTTCAGCAGATTCGGAGTTCAGCTTCTAGACGCCAGCTTTGCTTAACTAGTTAGTGAACTACGACAGTGGACCGGCCAAGTGACTAGTTATCCAGTGCGCACACAGGGCCCTTCAAGCGGGCCCACGAAATGCCCGCAAGGGCGTGGGGCTACTTCTTGACTCCTGAGATGTCCTTCTCATCTAACTATATAAACCCGTCCTCCTACATCCTCCAAGGGCACGGGGGAACAAAAGGTATTCATATCGAGAGACCCGAGCTCTGCAAGTCCGTTCCTCCTGTGGTTTTTTTGTTGCAATTCTCCCCGCCACAATGACTTCCCCGCCTTCCTCCACCTACGAAATTCTTCCGCTTCAAGTGTCCGACCTCGGGGAAGTGAACGACGTTGAGAACCTTGCTTTTGGGGACTCGGAACTCTCAAAAGTCATATTCAATGGCACCAACTCAGCTACCAGGGAATTTCGCCTACAACGATTCAAAAAGCTAATGGCTGAAGATGCCAATGCTCGGTTCTTGAAGATAGTTATCGATGGGAAGCTTGCCGGGATAGCTCATTGGAGTCTCCATTTGGATCCGGATTGGCATTTGAAAGAAGAGGAAAAGAAAAAGCAGGAGGAGGCGGAGGCGGATAAAGCTACTCAAAACGGGGCAAGCGAAGAAGGCAAAGATAACAAAAACAAAGATGTGCCGCCAGGTGTGAATGTTGAAGCCTACAAGGAATTTTTCGGCTGGTTGTATGGAGTCAGGAAGAGGATCATGGGCGGAAAGAAGTTTCTTCGTACGTTCAACCTCCTTTTCCTTTCCGAAAGCCTTAACACAAGAGAAAAATGAGCCGGTTCTTCCTGTCTAACATGTTTACCGGTCAAGTTCTCGCACTTCTCATCACACGCCCAGAATTCCAAGGCCGTGGCGTGGGATCTGCATTTTTGAGAGAGGGCCTTGCCATCGCGGAGAAACACAATGTCCCCGTATGGCTTGAAGCTTCGCCTCAAGGATATCCTTTATACAAGAAATTCGGGTTCCAAGACGTTGAAATATTTGACTTGGATTTGACCAAATACGGTGGAAAAACCGTTGAGAGAAGTGTAGGGATGTTACTACCAGCAAAAGGTGGCGCCTCATAGTGCTTGATTATTTGCCTTAAAAAGCAGCGTTGGCGGCAGTGTTTACTCTGCTTAGTTTACGCTGATAGCGGACGATACATATCAATTGGGAACAATACTAGAATTGTCCAAGCATGTATGATGTCAAAGATATAAATAAGACAGAGTGGCCATTTTGACCTTTCTACGGAATTAGTTCTACATACCCCGGAGCAAAGTACCAACTCAGAGGAATACCACACAACGGCCAATAGTTACGCAATCCTTGCCTGTTTACAGAGCTCTTTGGGTAAATAGATGCTCAACTTTCTCGACGGACTGAAAGACTGGACCATCAAGCCACTAATTCAACCCTACACCCCCAAATTCATCCACTACCCATTGGCAAAATTCTTCCCATGACCTTTTCCAGTTTTTCATCCTCTCCGCACGAATTCCAATTCCAGTATATCCGGCATCGATGTCAGTGACCCATTCCGCCTTGGGTTGATCCTCGTATGCCGCCCAACGAACACTATTCTCCGCGAGGCTTCCCAGCCCAGCAAGACCAAGATTTTCCCAAGACTGCAAGGCTTCCCAGAAGTCATGCGTCATGCCGGAGGTACCTTGACCCAGTAAGGCAGGGTCATCGTTGCTGAGCGACGCTGAAACGCCCCTCGCTAAAAGTGCAGGCAGGGGATGTGCCAGCACTGTAGAGGTCAGTCTGAGAACCTCATTTGAGATGGGGCAGCTCTCGATCAGTATCCGTTTCTCTTTGACGATATCTATCAAATCAGGGTGTTTGAAAAGTGAGAACCCATGTCCGAGTCTACGAGTTCCGAATAAGAGTGCATCGAAGAGATTCTCGTCCGTGCTGTCTCCGTCTCCGAGGCACTCGCCAGCATGGAAGAAAAAGGGAATGTCTACGCCCTCCTCAGCACATCGCCGACGAAACCAAAAGATTTCATGAGCGAGCTCCTTAAGGGGCTTCCCAAAATCTTCTTGTCCCACAAGGTCGAAGCCGGCTATCAAGTCTGGATATTGTTTCTTACCCTGAATGCAGTTTTGCATATCTATAACAGATATAAGCAGAAGAAGAGAGAAGAGAGAAGAGAGAGAAGGAAGTAAAAAGAAAAAGCGCACCTTTCAAAATGAGCTCTGATGAATTAAACCGCAGCCCTGTCCAAATGACCCTCGCTCCCCAGAAATCTTTTCCCGCTTCGCTAGCTTTGAATTTGTCAATTTCTTCGGCAATAACTTCGAGCATTGGACAGAAGTCGTCTTCCGGAACTTCTGCATTTTCTTTTCTAAATGGATTAACAAACGCGTCTCTTATTTCCACCCATTGAATGCCGTCTTTTGCTAGAGTTTGAAGCATTTTTCTTATGAATTTCCGAAGGATTGGCTCGTAGTGGATCATGGAATTAATGATAGGAAAAGCACCTTGAAACTTTCGCCAAATGGCATCGACTCCAAGATGGTGCTCGATCGCTTCCTTCTCGATGATGCAGCATCGATCCTTCAACCATCCAACAAACCCCACGCGTCCACCTTCCGGGAAAGATTCTGCTGCGATGGTCGCTGGGATCAGCGCATCCAGGACGTATTCAGACGACCAGATAGACGGGCCCGACTCGTTTGGAGCTGTCGAGAAGGCAAAGGAAATGGAAGCATCGTGACGCGCCTTTTCAGAAATCAATGGCTGCGAGGCACAAAAGTGCATACCTGGCGTACCCAAAGCCACGTTGAACAGCCATTCCAGATCGACCATCGCAGGCATATGAGAATGTAGCAACGCTCCCTTTGGGAGTCTCTTGCAAATCCGCCAGAGTGTTGTAGCCTCCATGCGTTCTTTTGCAAGGGAGAACATCATTCCCGGAAAGAGTTCAAGATCGCTATCATCCTTGGGCCCGTTGTGACGCCATAGTTTCTTTTGCTCTTCCGCGCGGATGTGCTGGACGATCTCACACGCCTTCCTGGCTACTGGACTCATATTCTGGCGAAACTCGTCATCTGAAAGGCTTTATTAGGTGAAATGCATCACTTAAGACCAGCGAAATGGATGCTAACCGCTCCGATGCTTCTTTTCTTGAGAAATCAGTTCGCTTCGTTTTGTAAGATGATCTCGCACAGATGCAGAGACATGATTGGGGAACTCATTCGGAACAGAATTTTCCATGTTCTTCTCTCCACAGACAAGTTAGCGATGAAACTGGTTATAGCAATGGCTTTTTGGGGTTAAGAAATCAGAGGACACTCCGCAGGTCGGTGGTAGCAAGTAGTTTCCGAGTCCTAACTACACGAATCAGCCTTGTGACATGAAGAGCCGGGGCTTGTAGACCCCTTCTCTCACGCTGGGACATTGGCTCCTGGGGCCGCGTTTGATTCTTTTGACCGAGGGGCCCGTGTGCTAGTTATTTTAAATAGTTATCCATGCTGGCTTGTTTGGTTATGACAAGCGGCAACCTCGCCTTCGGCTTGTTGCCACTTGATGCGAGGCACCTAACTGCTTAAATCTCTATCCAGCTGGGTCATATCTTCATATCCTGATCTTCATATCTTGATGGTGACCTCACCTTCAGCTCCATACATGACCACGTGACTATGTGTTGAGAAAGGGGAAGCTTAAAATGGATAGTTAGGCCTTAGGGCTGCACATTTTTTGAGGAGACTGTTAAATTAGTAAAGTATCAGCCAATGAGAAGTAAAAAATGGTAAAAAAATGGTACTCAGATGGTAACCACGTGATGGTCGTATTGACTGCACATTCTGAAGTGTTACGTGACTGCGTCATTGTTAAATTAGTAAAGTATCAGCCAATGAGAAGTAAAAAATGGTAAAAAAATGGTACTCAGATGGTAACCACGTGATGGTCGTATTGACTGCACATTCTGAAGTGTTACGTGACTGCGTCATTGTTAAATTAGTAAAGTAGGTAATTATAACTCCACAAGTATTGCAAACACGGCGAACTCCGTCAATAAGCATCAGTTGCCAGTTGGCATGCAAACACGCCGTGGATCGACTTGGTAGATGCATCTTTCTCGAATGAAATGGCCAACTTGTTGACAGATCCCGTGACTTTTTGGAAGCATCCAATTCCGCGGTGGAAACATCGACAAAAGCATTCTAGCGAGGTGTTTGATCGTAACTTCACACACCTCCAAGGGAAGGTTAATCAATCTGCATATTTTTTGGCAAAGATGCATCTAGCCAGGGCGAGGCGACTTTTTACAAAATTTATCATTGCGTACCGAAACTGAATCCAGGATGATTAAGTCGGCGCGCTGTTCCCATTGAATAAAGAGCTTAGTTTTCGACTGTTTTGACTCCTAGATTCGAAACTTAACAAATCATGATATCACATTTCGCCATTGACGCTGCTATGAGGCCTACATTGGTATATAACCGTGGCCATCTACATTGAACCGTGAAGATGTCACTGAATCCTTTACATACTCATTCGAAAATCGACTCTTAAATCTCCGAGCAGTCTTCTCTTCTTAACAGAACTTTGATTTTTAACAATATGGCCGGTTACGGGAATACCTGGGGTTCCAGCGGCCGCCTTGATCAAAGCAGCTGGCAAACCCAAATGCAGAGCGGTACCCAGCAGGACTACAATGCTGACGAGGGCATTGGACCAGATGCCACGCCTGGCGGTACATCTGGACAGTATTCCAGTGGATACGATCAGGGGTATGACCAGCAGCCAACCCGCATGCAAGGCACAGGGGGAGCTCAGGGTGGAGGCTGGGGTGGAATGTATCAAGGTGGAACTACCCAGGGTTACCCACAGACAAGAACCACCCAGGACATGTACGGACAGAGAGATACTAGCGGAGCTACCCAGGCGTACCCACAGACAAGCACCACGCAGGGCATGTACGGACAGGGAGATACTACCGGGCAAGGAATGCAAGGTTCATCAAGAATAAGAGAGGATGAGCCTGGCAACGAAGGATTTATGGGCGGGCATAGCACTCAGGGTCTGAGAGAACAACAACAGCAGGCTGAGTCCGAACGCAAGCCCAGTAAATATCCCATAACTATCCTTTGTGGGAACAAGAAGTGACGAATGAGATACTGACCAATTTTGTGCAGGTGGTTTTCTCAACACCCTCCACAGTCTTGGAGAAAAGGCGCAAAGGACTGCAGAGAAAAAGCTTGGGGGTAGTTAAATCAACACGCCTGCGAATGAAGGAGCCTTTTGAAGTCCATTATTTGTTTAATGTCAAGACATTCATCGCTGCGCTGCATAGGACTAACATTGAATGTTTTTGAATTCGAGGGAATGTCGAAAGGCCTGGGAAGGTTGCCAAGTGATTTGATATTACATTCTTCCCATGTTTGTTAAAAAAGGACTTTAAATCAGGGGAAATTTTGAAATATCAGTTGTAAAAAGACTTCCATAGTTGTGGTCATTCTTGTGACCACTCTGGTTTCTTCTTCTCGGCGAACGCAGTCATTCCTATGTTACTTTTAGTACTTGGTTCATAGAGGCACCCCACATGGTTATACAGTCACATACCTATCTTTTGATCCTTGCTGCCAAACAAGCCATGGAAGAGACGTCTCTCAAAATCGACACCCTCTGACAGCGACAATTCCTGGCTCTTGTTCACAACTTCCTTTGCGGCAACAACAGCCACACGGCTGTATCCAGCAATAGTGGTAGCAGTTTCTAGAGCAGCAGCAAGCAATTCGTCCTTCCCACCATCGACAACTTTGGCGGCCACGCCCCACTCTCCAGCCTCTTTTCCACTAAAAGTATTTCCAGTCAAAATCAATTCCATAGCTTTGCTCTTTCCAACAATCTTGGTAAGACGCTGAGAGCCTCCAGCGCCAGGGATGGTGCCCAGTTTGATTTCGGGTTGGCCAAATGTTGCTTTGGATGTGCAGTAGATCATGTCGCACATCAGTGCCAATTCGCATCCGCCACCGAGCGCATACCCAGAAACAGCAGCAATGACAGGAGTGCGGATTGTGTTGGCAAGGTGTGACCACGAGGCAATGAAATTGTTCGAATACGCGGCAGAGAACGTCAAAGGGGCCATCTCTTTGATATCGGCACCAGCTACAGCGTGTCAGTTTTGCGTCCAATTCTCTCGTCCGGCCGGCATACCAGCAAAGGCTTTTTCACTGCCAGTAATGACAATGGCGCCAATAGATTTATCCTCGTCATATTTAGTCAAAGCCTCATTGAGCTCTCGGAAAAGAGGGCTGCAGAGCGCGTTTAAAGCCTTGGGCCGGTTAAGAGTGACTAGAAGGGAAAACCCGCAAGTCAGCGTTCTACGGCATCGATGACCCAAACGAAATACATATATATAACTATGGGCCGTCACATACTCAATCCAATGCCCGGCTTCGGGCTTGATGTCAATATGTATTCATAAGCTGCCGAAGCTGGAGAAGCTGTGGAAGAGAATCTCGCGTGAGCTAGATATGACGTCAATGGCACGGAGGTTCGAGAGGCAACAAGCCTGGCACATCGCTTTGAAAACATGGTGGAAAGCGGGTTGCCTCAACATCAATCGGCGGCTCTAACAGCGATGCTTTTCTTATCAACAAACAAAAAGCTCGATGTTAACTTCTGCATTCTTCCCGGGCTTGCGGGAGCATTAGGTAGCTAACTTGTTATCCGAGGCCAACCGAGTTCTGTGCCACGTGATACTCAAGCCACAGATCCTTATGTAATATTGCATGGCGTTGCACTAGACCAGATTGAGTAAGGGGGGAAACCTAGCCTCGTGGCTCGTGTTTCGTGGCGATGCCAGGGTGCGCATACAGCGCTGTACAGACGGTAATCTATAACGGCGGTAAATTACTCAAGGCAAGGTTTCCAAACCAAACCACCTTCGAGGAGAAAACGATCGTTGTTCCTTCAAGAGTTCAAACCCATTCTGTCTCTGTCCTTGCGGGAGTGTTGTTTCAATTCCAATTTCCTTCTCCTGGATTTACGCTTTTTTTTATATCTTCGATCCGTCTCAGTTGAGAGAGCGCCTTTTAGTCTGTCTAATAAGCAAAGTGGATTCACCACAGCATTCATTCTCTTTTATATCTAATCCTGCGCGATGGATGTCCCAGAACCTGATCAGACCCCTTTTACCGCAGTGACGGCACAGACATCGAAAATCACAAGAGTAAGCTTAACAACTAGCAGAAGATACTGCACTGTCTCTAAATACTGGATGCTGCTGTCTGTTCCGGAGTATTTGAGGTTCTTTTCAAAAGCCGCTAATGGGTTCGCTGTCCTAGTTGTACCAATCGTATCTTGATGCCTCTACGCCGTTCACTCTTTATCGATGGGTGGGAACAGGCGTGCTTCTAATTCTATTCTTCTTGAGGATCGTATTTGCCCAGGGCTGGTATATTGGTATGCGGTTTACGCCCTTTTGTGGCCGGGTCGTCTGTGTGGCAGAATTTGGCTAACTTCTCGTCCGATGCGCTACAGTTGCTTATACGCTGGGGATTTACCTCCTAAATCTCTTTCTTGCTTTTCTCCAGCCGAAATTCGATCCGTCTCTCAGCCAAGACGAGGGTCTCGAAGATGGCGACGCTTCTGCGCTTCCAATGAAGCAAGACGACGAGTTCCGCCCCTTTATCCGACGACTCCCTGAGTTTAAGTTCTGGCATTCCGCGACAAGGGCTATCACAATTGGTTTCCTTTGTTCATGGTCTGAGATCTTCAACATTCCGGTTTTCTGGCCAGTCTTGGTGGTCTACTGGTTAATCCTCTTCAGTTTGACAAGTAAGTGCTGCGCGATGATATGCTCGGAGATAATGGTTCTCTTCAAAGGCCTTGCTAACGATAGATGATTGGACTAGTGCGACGACAAATTCAACACATGATTAAATATCGTTATGTTCCTTTCTCTTTCGGCAAAACGAGATATGGGCGTACCTAAATGCCGTGCGATACTCTCCGTGAATTCTTCAGATTTTACACTTCAAACAAAACATTTTCCAATCCCGGCGCCAATAGTTACATCTCATGGTTTTGGTTATGGGTGAGATACGATGCATTATGAATAATTCGATCGGCTGAGGCAGACCGAGAGGGAGCAAAGGAGGGTCATTCAGAGTTTCTTGTACAATATGTTGCACTCACATGCGTTACAGCAAAAGCTCGCAATGTTTTAGTGCTGATTTTTCTTCCATGATTCCACTTGATATTTTCGAGATTTCGCTCTGTTTGAACCCATCCCCTGGCGAGTGGGACTTATTTTTAAGATTGTTTTTTTGTTTCCTTCCCTGACCCTCCAAATACAATCCTAATAATGTTTTTTCTTCAATTGTATCTTTTTTTAATGGCATTCATTATAGATGGAACTGGGTTTCATTTAATTTTGCAATTATCGTTGGAAAGACATGATGCCCATGAGTCTGTATGTAGCTGAACTTCCAGTGTGTGCTGTACGGAGGAGCTACATACAATATATGTAGTTAGTTAGGTACGCCCTGCTCTCCTTGTTTCGGCCCTCGCAAAGGACGAGGTTACCTCTTAACAGCTCCAACTGCGGCTGTCAAATGAAGTGCCTGATATATCTTAGGAGTGGAACATGGTGGATCAAATACTGTGCGAGTTGCTTCATACCCCATGTATTCAAATTCTCCCAACATGATTTGCTGGACATAATGTACAGTACCTCGATCAGTGTATACCAGGGGCCTGTCCCATTGTGCTTGATGTAACCAGGCACCATCATAGCTGTAGCAAGATCATTTGGACAGCCTTATGGGAAGTCCTTTGTTTTGTTGGCACACTCTGAGCAATGTTGTCATGCGTAAGCTGTATTCTCTTTGCCCAAATGGCTCTCAAGATAGAGAGAGATTGTTCCAGAGGAGGAGCACCAAACCAAATCAGATGGTAGAAATGGACAGGTACTGCAGGCGCGCCCCTGCATGCACACAAAATAATGAAGCCCAAACTAAGACAGACTAACTAGCAAAAAGCAAAAAAAAGAAGAGGAAAAAGAAAAGCAAACAATTTCGACATCTGCAACTCTCTTTCTCTATTCGCTGGAGTTCTTTTTTTTCCTCAATTGTCTCTTTTCTCTGGTACTCGGTCGAAAACATATTTATCGCAATTACCTTTTCAAAAAGAAGGGGAAAAAAGTGAAAGGTGGTTTGTTCTTTGGAGCTTTCTCGGAGATTCTCCGGTTCACTGGAGATAATATGCTGCTTAACCTCACCAAGGCGCCGTCATGGCTGGCCATACTCGACATCTTCATATTGCTGTTCACCGCGATAATGGTTTTAGCATATGCGCCCAAGTCAGCAATAACCACTCGGGCCGGTGTGATGCTCTTGGCTGTATGTCTTGCAACACATATCCACTGGTCGTTCCCATATATTGACATGGCATTGAACCGCATGGTTGTTACTACGGTTTGGACAGAGGTGCTGCACCTGGGCAATCTTCTGTTGTTAACGAATGTCGAATACATGGATGAAATGAAGTGGAAACTAAAAATGGGAGAGATCAAAGCGATACCGACTGGAGATTGGGATCGGATTGTCTGGGCATGGTATATGATCTGGAACGAACGCTGGATTGGGACACGCTGGGAAGAGGATCACAAACGTCCAGTTGTTAAGAAAGCAGCAAAAGCTGCTCGGCCTGCGAACGGGTTCCATAGCAAAGACGCGAACGGATACCACAGCAAAGGCAAACCTGAAACGATGGCTCGCCTGAAATTCGTGATTCGCAGATCCAAATTATTTGTCGCAGCTTATTTGGTTCTAAACCTCCTCGATTGGGCAGCTTTGCGATCAAAGACAGACAAATCGGGTTTCACTGTGGAAAAGCAGTATCTGTTTCGCAGAACGACTTTGATATCCCTTGAGGAGCTTGCAACTCGGACTGGATCAGTGCTGGGTTTCGGTATAGTTTCGATGGCGATGGTTACCTACCTACATAGTTTCACGTCTGCATTGATGGTAGGATTAGGCATCCACGATCCAGAACAATGGCCGGCGTTGTTCGGGCATATCTCGGATGCGTGGTCTGTCAGGAGATTCTGGAGGTAGAAACTCTCCCTTGGCTTCCATGAAAATCTAAGCATAGCTAACGACCTGCACAGTATGGCGTGGCATCAGCAACTGCGTCGGTCCCTCGTATCATACTCGAATTTTTTCATATACAAGGTATTACGCATTCCAAGATCCAGCAAGATTCTGGCCAAATATATCCGAGTGGTGATCGCGTTCGCCATATCGGGGTTCGTCCACGTTCTAGCGGATAATATCATGGGTGTTCCTTTTCGAAAGTCAGGGGCCATGGTCTTTTACCTAACCCAGGTTCTTGGAATAGCTATCGAAGACATAATTTTCCTCATCTACTGTTCTGAAGACGAGCAACTTAACCGGGGACCGAGGTGGTTCAAGTCCAAAGCCCTGGGGTATGTATGGACCTCGGCGTTCATGGTCTGGTCAGCACCCGTATGGACGTATTCAACAATAAGATATTCTGCGCCACTGAAGATTAGGGCTGTGCCATTTTCGGTGCTCAAAGCTTTGTTCGGGTGATTGAAACAGACCGTATTGTGATAGAAAATCCACAATTTTTCTATTGCAGTTTCTGTGGACAGGTTTTGGGTGCATGTACGCATGTGCGCACTTCTAATTTCACCAATGAAGTTCCACATTAAATAGTATATCCGGAAAATGCAATTTGTGGCCATCGGCATAGAGAATACGAGTGAGAGGTTAGATGACTTTCTCTTTAGCAGCTTCAAAGCCAAATGATCCTGCAAAGTTAGTGGCGGAGATCCTCAAGGGGCCAAGTTTCAGACTTCAATGTCAAGTAACTAATCCCAAACACCTACATAGTTAGTTAGTACCTTGCAGGCCTTTGCAGTAAAAGCATGCTACATAATTAGATAGAGGTGACCCGAATCCACAATCGAGCATTAACTGTGTGTGGGTGCTCTCTCAACCTTGAGATAGTTAGATCTCAACAAGCCAATGAGGGTGTGGTTAAAAGCAAAGTTATTACCACACTCACAATAATCCACAGATCTTCACATACAAAATTCTTTGAAGTTTTGTTTTCCAATGCCTGTGCCATGCTATGCTCTAAGCTGAACGTTTTGATCAAGGATTGAAGGGATTGGTGGCTTCCAGCTCGAAGTTGTCTACGAAAACCTTGACTATTTAGTTAACTAACATAATTCCACACCAAGCAGTCATCCACACTGAGTGGTCAGCAAAATCAAAATATCTTCCAATTTAACTACCCTTCCACTTCAACGCGCAATTATGCCACCAATTCAAAATAAAGAAGCTTCTAACTCTCTAGAGATAGAGGGAAGAATTGAACTCACAATAAATGTCTTTAATAAGCAAGAAATTCCCTCTATTTCTGAAGCTGCACATGTTTTTAATGTGTCTAGAACTACACTGAGTTCTCAACTCAAAGACCAGTCTGCTAGAGTGAATTTACACACAAATTCACACAAATTATCTGCTGCTGAAGAGGATAGACTAGTTGAATGGATGCTGAATCAGACTAAATGAGAATTTCCCCCTCAGCTGGTATTTGTTGAAGATATAGCTAATTATCTTCTTATCTTATGGAATTCTACCACCTCTACTACATCACCCCCCCATGTCAGCAAGAACTGGATTTCAAGACTGATTAAATGCTGTACAAAGCTTCAAAGCTGTTATTTCAGACACTATAATCACAAATAGATCAAATGTGAGAATATAAAGATTATTCAGAACTTCAGAAGTGATTTAAGACTTTAGAGAATACAATTACTGAGTATGAGATTCTGCCAGAAGATATATACAATTTTGATGAGACTGACTTTATCATGAAGATCTGCATCACTACTAAAGTGTTATAGAGTGAGGTCTTGAT
>LJPK01000355.1:0-30328 GCA_001430945.1 Amauroascus niger
ATTACGTTAGTTAATTAACTAGTTAGCGTCTGGCAATCCGAACTTGGGCTCTCTTCTCCACGAATTTCCTGGTCATTGCGACAATGCAAGCGTCTTGGACACACTATTTCTAGGGAAGCACAGCACTGTCCATATAACCTCATACTTACCTGTTCTGTGTTTCCCTTTCCAATGGATCTTGTCTCATATTTTGCCTGGTCAAAGGATTTTGTCGGTCATAAGCGGTAGTTATCACGGACATCGCAGGACTCAATAACCTCATATCCTTTCACCGTTATGCTGACTCAAAAAGCCGCTGAATACTGGCAGATTGAGTGACATCCCAGACGAAACACTCAAAGGTGTCAAAATAAAAAGTAGAGAAACAGACATTGGCATGGGCAATGGCGCCTCAGTGTACGAAGCTTTCGTGAACAGAATGTCGTTGTTGTCCGCTCGTCGAGGCTATACCTACTCCCCGTCCTCCAGATGCTCCTAGGTTGGCTCGAAACGCGGAAGCATATAATTATACATCCATGGCGTGCACAGAAGTATATCGTGTCCAGGTTCCGTTTAAACAGATGCTGCTACCAAGGATCGGCACAATAACAACCAAGATGGATGACTTCAATGCAACACGGTGCACCATGGGAATGAAACAAACCCACAGAGCAAGCCTGCTCCAACTCAGACAAAGCTGGCGGCATTTTCAGGGTCTTCTCCCTCGCCCTGTTTCAAACGCAATACATTCGAGATTTCCAATCCAAGCGTACTCGAGAATCTCAGTTACCATCTTATCACCATGAAGGAACTATCCAGATTCAAATTCCTCCAGTTCCGGAGAGCTCCAACACACATCGTATCAGGCCCTAAACCGATCTACCGAGTTCCACTCGACATCATTTACTATATTGTTTCGACCCAGGAATTCTCCCAGGTTGACAAGGCATCACTGGCTCTGACATGCAAATCTCTCTGGGATCTCTTGGATGGCCGCAAGATCTTCCGAGGCCTTCAGAGACGGAAGGAATGGAAGCTGTTGGGGGACGACGGGAACTGGGAGCATCCAGATCAAAAAAGAGAGCGGCTTAAATTTCTCCGGCGGATAGAGCAAGGGTTCCCGAATCGTCTCCTATGCCACCAGTGTGCCACTCTTCATCGTCCACTTAAGAAGACCTTATCCTACAATGATCGCACACAATGCGAAAGAGAACTTGGTACATTCTACATACTTGGCTGTCACCTGGGTCTATCTTTTCCTAGAGTTCAAGCGATCATGAATCGCCATCAATACGGTGATCAGCACGGGTGGTCTCTTGCCAACCTAGAATTTTGCGTCAAACAACGATACGTCGGGCTTCGTTGGAGATGCAGCGCAAGAATCATAAAAGATCAGCTGATTGTAAAACTTGATTTTTCGAGCCTATTCGTTCGTGGCGATCTCAACTCCACGAGAGAAGCAATCACAACTATTGAATGCGCAGGAATCACACATTGTTTGATGTCCATGCGCATTTGTGGCCTGGAGGATCTGGGAGGTGACTGCCAGCGCTACACTTGCAATAGCTGTTCCTCCACCTTTCGCTCCATCATCAACCCTAACTTTGACTGGGTACAGGGTGAAGCAAGACTCACTCAATGGTGTAACTTGGGCCATTGCACTGATCCAACGGATTCCAGATGGCAACAGGTGATCGGGCGATGTACTCGGGGTTATTCGGCGTGGTCATCCTCGGATAAGAACCCAATATACGAACAATCCTTCGACGACGTCTCGCCTCAATTTATGACGGAAAAAAGACCCAGGTGGATCATCAAATGATGATATATACCCAACAAGAGCAAAGATCCTTGACAAGATAAGGTCCTCTTTCCCTAGTTGCTAGAGGAGTTGCTCTTGCATGCGATCTATATGCACCTAGTGGCCCATGCCTTCCTTGACGTCGACTTGTCCTTTCCTGTCATCTTGGTCCAGGCTCTCCAATATAAAACCTCTTTTGCATTGCAGATGCTGTTATTTCTCTTCTTCTTTTCAGTTTCTTCTGTCCCAACTGTTTGGCTTATAACATTTCATTCATATCTACTTTCACTCTCTACACATATTATTCTAACTTCCACTCGGTTCGTTATGTTGTTATGAATTTCCGGTCGCTTTCCCAATCAATGTCCATTCTTCCCTCGTTCTTTGCTATCTCGCCCTCTTCACCCACTCCGACGCCTTTGTTGTCCGAGAATTACTCCGCCCCCTCAGCAATGACAGTCCCGCGACATGGGACTATCTATCGCTGACTCTGGTGGCATTCCGGGTCAGTTTTCTAGCCAACCTAGCAGTTGGATTCGCCGATGCTGCAATGATGGCGGTGTATCATCCCCTTCGTTACGTGGTGGACGGGAAGTTAACCGGAAACGCCGATGTCACTCATGAGGGAGCAGAATGTTATTCAAAACCATCAAAGCCAGAATACCAGTTTGAATGCCCACGAGTTGGCAGCTTATGATTTTACAATAGAATCTAAGCCTGAGAATCTGGGATACATAACCCGGCGAATGCGCCTTCGCGGTGAAAAGACTACGAACCCTCAGACAAGGAGCGTCGACTACCTACCTTACAAAGGAAACTACGGCTTGGAATCATGCGTCACGAACAACATAATAGATCCACAAGTGATCCCAACGTGGAAAATGCAGAAGGCTCCCCGAAAACCTTTCCTCCTAGTCTGCTAGTTACAGAGGCAACAAGCGACGAAGAAGCTTATAACTCGCCGAAGGCTAGCATGCTAAAGCTGCTCCATAAGATCCAGAGCGGGGACGCCTACTCTATGGAAATATGTGAGGCGTTAACCGCCGGCGAGCAAGCTGTTTCGTGGAAAGCAAAAGGCTGGCATCCCACTCCAGATAATCACATATACGTACCTCCAGATTCCGCTGGTAGGAAATAAATCCTACGCACTCACGATGATATCCCGTGCACTGGCCATACTAGGGTCCAACGAACCTTCGAGTTGACTCAGCCTAAATATTATTAGAATAAGATGAGGTTGGGCGGGCAAAAGTGTATAAGCGTGTTACGCTTGTAACTTGACGCAAGTTAAAAGACATAAACCATATGGATATTTGTGAGTCAGCGGGTGGCAACAGAGTCATGGAAGCATGTCGCAATGGGGTTGAAAGTCACCAAAATTGAACACAAATCTTCTCTAGTTACTTCTCGAACATCATGGCTTAAACACCTGCCATCCATTCCAATCAAGCGGGTCCGAAGAAGAAAAATGTTTCGGCTTTTCGGGGGTATAGAAACTCGGAGCGGTCCAAAGGTCGATGATGGAGGGCGTTACGACCTGATGTTGGGTTTAATCTCGCCAATTTCTAACATATCTCTAGTGCAAATCCTACGCTGCATTAAGTTAAACTCGAATCAGGTTGTCATGTACTTTATCATATTTGAAAGGGAATGCGGCTGTTACTAGCGACATCAACCTACCCATGGTCTTGACTTTAAGCGATTATTTGGCCGGAATTCCATCACTTTTCGATCAATCACACATGGGCTGTATCGACAGGAATGCCTAGACATTCTAGTTTGGTTTGATGCGCGTGAAGATATGTACCGCCGGCCACAGGCTTGCATTGGTGCGCCTATCTTTCTTGCCCACGTATAGGTGCAACGCAATTTAGCAAGTCAACGAAGCGACTAAATCATGGAACTTTCAAAGAGCAGTGCTGGTTGTTACTCAGAAAATACGAGTTTGAGCTCTCGGTGGCGCGATGAGAGATCGCTGCTGCTTGCTCCTACTTTGGCGACAACAGGCTCTTACCGCCATACCAGCCGTCAGGGTGGTCTCTAGGGGGCTGGGAAAGGAGAGAAGAAGAAAAAAAGTAATGAGAAACATGGCTTTATGCAGCCCCCGTCAGGCCCGATACTCGTTAGTTAACTGCTAATGTGACATGCAAATCATAGACGAGCACAGACAATTGCCGTGGTCTCGGAAAACAACTGTCAACAGCACACTCATACGAACAAAGTGTTCTAAGATTCTCAAGGAATTAATACAGTATAATTCACCAGAGGAAATCATAAATTGAAGCATTGTGCCGTGCAGACAAGAAGAAAAAGAAAAATCAATATAACATCCTCCCCGCATGAGAAGGGTACCACGACTCAATGTCCATACATATATGTTGAATGTGTCAAGCAGATATTTCTTTTGTTTGGACGGATGGGGTCAAAGGAAGAGATCTCGTCCAATTCCCCGACTCAGACGGCAGAATATCCCGGGCTGTGACAGGGGATTGGCAACCTTTTCTGAACTAACTACCAAGTGGTTTGAGGGGAAATGATATTTCGTTGCGTCCTTTCTCGAACTCATCTCATATTCAATAATCTAGTCGCAGAGACGAAAGGGCGAGACAAAAGTTCGTCTTGTCATTCCCATTCTCTGGATAGTTGGTTCCCATTCGATTATTGACGCCCAGGGATCTTATCGCAGCCCTCGATGGGTGTATTTATTTATATCCCATTCTCACTGTCGAGACCTCGTGGCGTGGAGGATTAAAACGGGGTTTATCCCAGACTCTTTGAGCAAATTCCTGACAATATGGTTGAGATAACGACAAACAATCAATCGTCAAAAGGCCATGAAGCCAAGAAGGACAGAAACTATCCTTGCATTGTAACATGGGCCCATGAGAGGCCGAACCGAACTCTACGAGAGTTATTCCTCATTAGGGAAGTGGAATTAGCCCCCAGGCGTTCTCCCTCCCGCATTGTATGGATCCGCCTCCTAAAGGTTCAGCAAAAGAAAGGGTTTTCTTATGCTGTGGAACAATGAGCTCCCATCTCTGGGAATTCTCGGCTCCCGCTTTCGAAGAACGAGCCCCATTATTCAGCTCGATCCTGCTATTGTCGGCTTCTCCGAATCGGACTGGCACGCATCAATCTTCAGCCTTTGGCGAAAAGGTTTATTTAAATATGTGAGACAAACGAGCTGAGAACTCCAACGGCTTCCACTGGCCTGGACGACAGTATGTTTGTACTGTTAATCGATGTAGTGTCACTGTGGCACGGAATACATGCTGTCAGGACTCAGCTTGTTAGCGAGACCAAGTGCCGCTATGCCGATTCACAACGGCGCATAAAATGGTTCGCTCCAGTATGAAAAAAAATAAAAATAATAATAATCGGCCAGCGAAAAATTATCGATCAGCCCAGATATTTGTGGCAAATGAGGCGGGAGAGTCCAAAAAAAACTCGTCTGTCAACTGGCCAGATAAATATTACTGACTCACAACTCGACAAAATGCCACAATCCTGACAAAATACGAGGCTCAGGCCCGGATCGTCGCTTCCAGAACATTGAGGTGTCGCCACAGGAGCTTATCCCGTTTGATCAGGGCTGTTTTTTTTTTTTTTTTTTTGGGGAAATGGGGGACGAAGGATTGCATGCAAAACAGAGAAATGGGAGACGAAGGATTGCATGCAAAACAACGGAATAAGATAAGCATAAAATCGGATCATCCGATACCACAGGAATGATCGCCTTTTTTCCTTACTTCTACATATGTGGTATCATGGGAACAGAATTCAGAAAGCATCCCAAGGCCCGTGTATCTGCACGATAGGCGAAAGCGTTCCATTTTTCGATGCCAGGGTAAAAAGCGAAAGCTTAGCCAATGTTAAAAGCGTTCCCGTAACTAACAAACCATGGAGATTTTACCCTCTACATAGTTAACTACCGTGTAGGGATAGGATTGGACCCGGGCAATTTCCATTTTTAGCACGAAGATAACCGGAATGGGGAATCGGTTTAGCTACCCAAGGCTTCTGGGACAAGAGGAAGAGCTGACATGGGATGATAAGGCCAGACCTGCGGGCCTTTTTTGGGGGATGTGTTTCCCATATTGCTACCCTGCAAGTCACCGAGCGTGTGTCACCAATGCATGGGATCGGGTAGATGGATTCTACCCTGGGACCCGGGTAGTGAGAGTGAGTGTCTATGTAACTACTAGGGGGAGAAGGGAAAGGCAATGGGCCATATACTCAAACAGGTAATGGTTGACGAAAAGAGGCATTCAGGCTGGTTATTCTTATGTGTAGTTTAAATGCATTGTCCTAAATGAACGAAAAAAAATCGAAAGTCTTCGTACAGACAAGCTTTTTGACAGGAAGGACGAATGGAGTCATCTTCTTCCCAATTCTTTTCACGATAAAAGCCTGAAGAGGAAATTGGTAGCAAGCGAAAGAGAAAAAGGATGCCGGGATAAAGCAACGGGTTTCTGAATGAAAAAAAAATATAAAAAAGATATCCAAAATTAAATATAAATGCCAGGCTATGGTATCCACACCGTATATGCAAAGTACCGCTTTTTTGGATCTATGGGAATAAAACTCCCTCCCAAGAGAGAGAAAGGAAAAAAAAAAAAAAAAAACTCCTGCGCCGGGGACAAGAGAAGAAAATGGCCGTAAACATCATATAGATCCAAAGCGAATCGATTAGGTAGAATGGGTTTAGTACATTAACCTGGCCGGCAGGCTGGAGATGGTTTTTTCGATGGGGTATCATTAACATATATGTAGTAGTTAGAGTAATCTAATTTGCCGGGACAAGACGTTGGCGTTGCTGCTCAGGCGGTCCATGTATTTCCATAGAGGCGCATCCTGCTTCATAGTCGCGTTAGTTGGAAGAAGAGGATGGTGAAAAGAAAGGGAAAAATGTAAAAGAGGGGAGCTTATGATGCTACTTACTCCTTGTGCACCTTCTGGGGCGTTCTGCTGTCTTTCAGCACCGGCTGGCTCTGGTTTGGAGTGGCGCGAGAAAGAGCCGAATCGAGGATTGGTAGGGGAGGTTGTGGAGGATTTGCCGGGTTTGGGATTGGAGGTGGCGGGACGAAGGATGCCGGGAGGAGAGATGCGGGGGAATGCGCGTTTCAAAGTCGATGTAGATGATGTAGATGATAGAGGAGGAGAATGACATTCGGTGGTGGTGGTGGTGGCAGTGGCATCGATTGAGCCGAGTTTGCTTGCGAGTTTCGAGAATTCAACCTGATAATTCAACGAATCGTTATTGTCCATGAACTCCTTGCCATTGGCGACGTAGCACACGCAAAACGACATGGTCTTCTCCTTGAGCACGTTCGTGTCCTCCAGGCTGATGGTGAAGCCAAACGTGTCGAATCCCTTGTGGCGGTGGTTCCCAAAGTACTCCGCCGCGGTCTCCGACACCGTCTTCCACCCGTCGAGCGTGAACCGGACCTTGACGTGTTTCGCGAACGAGACGTTGGCGACGGCCAGGGTGCCGGTGACGTTCTTCTGGCCCGAAAGGTAGACCTGCTCGATTTGCACCGGCGCCGAACCGTCTTTGCGAGTTTTGGTGGCGGACTGAGAGATCATGTCCAGCACGCAGGTTGAGTCGTGCAGCAGCATCTTCGAGTCCTCAGTGCCGAGATCCATGAGCGGGTTGCTGCTACTAGTACTACTGCTATCGTCGTCGTCTTCGGCGGCGGTGGTGCTGGTGCTGGTGCTGGCGCCGTGCGTGCGCGTGACAGCGGATATTTTGGCAGCTATCAGGCACGGTTCGTCGTCTTTCATGAAGTAGCACACCGACTCGAGGTGAGCTTCGAAGTGGACGGATTTGGCGGACTTGGGCTTGCTTCTCTGGCCGCCGCCAATGCTGCTGCTGTTGCTGTTGCTGTTGCTGTTGCTGTTGCTGTTGCTGTTGCTACTGCTGTTGGTGAGCGGTGCAAGAGCGGATTTGATCAGTTTTGCGGACACTCGCTGCACCGACCGCGAGAGCATCTTGGCTCCCGCAGCAGCGAGGTCATCTTCTTTGTAGCTGGGAAGCGGGAAGGCTCTGGATGCAGCCATGATGGCATCGTTCCATGCTGGAGCTCTACAACATGCAGCAAGCAAGAACACGGGATATATATAAATATAGAGAGAGATGGAGACAGAGTTGGAGAGCTTAAAAGAGGAGGAGGAGGGAGGAAGTATTTCTTTTATAAAAAAGAGAGAGAGGACGGGCAGCAGAATCGGATGGACGCGGGTATATGATTAGTTATATATATAGAAAAGAAAAGGGAGCAGATCCGTCAAGAAGCGCAGATCAGGGCAACAATAAGGCAAAAAAGCAATCGACAATCCGATTAACTAGTTAACTAGTTAGTTATAATAAGCTCGTATCTCGTTGGCCATGTGGTTCAAAACACCTTTTATTCTGGACGAACTGCGACCCAGGTCGAGAGAGAGAGAGAGAGAGACAGGAAGAGAGACAGACCCCGATCAGAATCCGAGCTGCATGATACCCATCTACAAGTATAGTTTAGTCACTGCGTATATTAATGGGCTTCAAGCGGAGAGTTTTCTTCTTTTTTTTTTTGCTTTTGCTCTCTTTCTTATTTGCTGTCTCTCTCTCTCTCTCTCTCACCCCCATGCATCGAACGATTGGTAGAATACGAAGAAAGCTCAGTTTTGGGCCGAAAGCAGATCCCTGAAGTCCCAAGCGAGGCCCCTACATCAATCCGCATGGAGGAGAAGAGGAATAAAGAGAGTCTGGAACCAGTTTCTGACATCCGGCATGTAACGTGAAGGGATGCTGCATCTACTCTTTCGGACAGGTGGCCCGACACCACAAAATATGGGGACAAGAGCAAAGAGACTGACAGAAAGATGATGAAGAAAAAGAAGAAGCAAAGAAAAGAAGAAAAAAAAAGCGATGCCGCGATCCCATTTCCAAGAATTGCGCCACCGGCCGCGGTGCCTGTCCTTGCATTCGACAAGACAAGGGGTCCGACCAAGACCAGACCAGGCCAGACAAGACAGAAGCGACCAGAAAGGACGCAGAGAAGAGGATGGCTTCCCTCCAGTCAGGCGGGATCCCGCAATGCTCCGAGCACCGCTCTCTCTCCTCTCTCCGTCTGTCTCTCTGTGAGTCTGTGACAAGGGAGAGAGGAATGTGGCCGGAGGGAGCCAAGCAGCCTGATCATGCACGAGTGACAAGCCAGCCGGGCCATTAGGTCGTCTTCCGTTTTTTCCTTTTTTCCTTGTCTGGGATGCTGTCTTGGAATAGGATTGAGTTTTCTATTGCCCGCTTCTAAGTTTCTCTCTCTCTCCCGTCGGCTGTTCCGCCCTTTTTCTTCGTCAGCGGCGGCAAGCCCAAGGTCTCTTTGCCGTATCTCTCACTCTTCTTTTTCTCTCTCGGAAGTGGCTTATAGCAGACGGATTTAGTTAATATGTGCCATCTCGAAGAGAGGACTTGTCTTCGGGAGAATCGCAGTCTGTTCGTGCAACCCGATGATAGATACACCAGGCTGTTTCGTCTGCGCCTTTTCAAAACCGATATCCAAAAAAAAAAAAAAATCCTCTTTACGAAGTTTTCCAAGATGGAAATTCCTTGGAACGGCGGGCCCTCATCGTCATCTTCTACGGCTTTTATAGCTATACGAACCGAATCCCCGAACAAAAAAATGAAGACTATAACTAGTGAAACCTGGATGCTAAGGAATTGGATCAACAAACCCAGAAAAAAAAGATGACACTCTGACAAACAGCATCGGCCCCCAATAAAAGACGAACGGTATCATCGATGCTCAGACAGGGGAAAAAAAAAAACCCCTAAGCGAAAGGAATGCCAGCCATTGACGTAAGTTTCGACATCAAGCAAGCTGAGCGGAAGCAACCCTTTTTTTTTCTTCAACGAAGCTTTGGCCCCATTCATTGGCAGAGATAAGGCATCACAATCACTGTGAAAAGGTAGACAGAACACCTATATACGGGTAGTTAACTAAACTACTATATGATGGTTTTTGGTGTCGGGTTTCCGTTTGGCCCAGAAGGAAAAAAATGCGGCCCAGAAGCAAGAAGCAAACCAGATTAACTCGCCGAACTAATCATATTTTGCTGATAAATGCAAAAAAAGGCTCACAGACTTCAGAGAGCTCTCTGCATATGGAAAACTGTCTAATCATTTTCTATACCTTACATTTCGGCGTCTGAGCCTGCGACGCATATGCCGCTCAAGCGGTTTCATCGAAGCCATTTTCATTTATGCAACCAAAGGTATGTTTTCCTGTTGAAAAAAAGAAAGGAATCTTGAAATCTAACAAAATGCTCAATAGCATACGTTCCAAGGAAGTAGTCCACGACTCCTCCTTGGGTTATCACTTTTTCCTGCAGGGAAGCTCTACGGCTACAACAGAAGCTGCGTTTTTTCTTTTCCCTGATGTTATCTTATACTTGCCTTCATGCCGTGATATAGGCGCGCCGAAATCGGCATTAGACTTGGTGTGGTCTTCCTTTTTCCGCGGCCCGCTGTTGTATAGGTTCGTGCGAGTGATTCGAACAAGGGCTAGATGGGATCAGTATGGGAAATAGCGTCTCTTTTCCTCAATGCCCTCTGATTTTCCCGCGCAAGTTGTCACCAGTTCTCCTCTTCCCAAGAGAAAGGAAGAGAGGAAAAAAAAAAACACGGGATCGAGTGGCCAGCCGATGATCGGCAGGGGAGTGCTACCATCGCGTGGGACATTTTGAAGATGCCGTATTACTTCTTCAAGGAGAGGTTGAGCACTCGCTTTGCTCTTCTTTGGGATCAATATTTTTTGAACTCCTTTTTGTCTTGCCCATTCATTCCACCCTGCGAGTCTCTTGATTTCCACCCTAGGGGAGTTTACAAATCAACAACGACGCAAACTGTGTCTGAGCATTCATCCCTTTGCATCGCGGGGACGCGGCTTTGGGCCACAATATTCGAATGGCTAGTTAGTTTAGTTACAGTGCCGATCTCAAAAAAAAAAAAAACGTGGACTTTTTGACAATATCTCCAATCTTCGCTCCAGCCAGGGCCCAGGGTTTTTCCCATGCGATTAAACTTGGTTCCCCAAAACTTCTATTGTCTTGCTTTTTTTCCTTTCCTTTCCTTTCTTTTCTTTTTTTCTCACTGAGACTCGAGAGTCGAAAGGTTGGCTTTAGAGAAAAGAGCCCATGATGTCAGAGATCTTAAACCTAGCCAATACAAGAGGCCGGTTAAGCTCCTCCTTGTCGAAAAGGCTGGGGGAGAAAAAACAGAAAGAGAAAGAATGCCGTCCTCATGATATGGTGAATTTTTCCGAGAAGATCCTATTTGGCCCGTTCCCTTTGAAAAAGGCACAAACGGACAGGTTTCGCACGAAGTGGG
Source organism: Amauroascus niger (assembly GCA_001430945.1). Lineage (NCBI taxonomy): Eukaryota > Fungi > Ascomycota > Eurotiomycetes > Onygenales > Onygenaceae > Amauroascus > Amauroascus niger. The sequence continues at coordinate 11,145 of LJPK01000355.1, forward strand.
CTGCAAAGCAGGGCCGGTTCAGGCTCGAACGAAAAGAGGCCATATACTTCTGGCCAAAGACCTCGTGCCGCGCGCCACCTGGGGCAATGTCTCTGGCTTCCCACAATTGCAAGGCTAGGGGTTCTTTTTTTTTTTTTTTTTGGATTCTTTGTCATGATCATGGTTGAGCGGTGATTCGAGCTACTTGCAATCGAGATTGATGAAAATAACATGGTGGCAGAGCTTGTGGCTTTTAAAGTCTGATATTCAGGGGGAGAGAAGCTCTTATTCAAACAGTCGTTTTTAACATATAACACCTAGGAGAAAGAGTATGAAAAAGATAAAAACAGTCAACCACTGTAGGACGGACATGATTAAAAACTACAATTCTATCTGTCATTCTTAGTTTAACCATGAAAGAAAAAAACAAAACAGGTTGCGATCATAGCTGCCCAAGAAAATATCCTCCCCCAGATACCAATACACGAACCGTGAAAAAGCATGAAAAAGAGAACAATTGACGATGAACACAACAGATACATTAACATGCACCAGACACATTTATAGACGGGTAGACGGGGAGCCCGTTTGCTCATTCATTCCCTGTCAACCTGTATCTCTGAGAGACCATGTGGAGGATGGGAGAACATGAGTGTTGCGACAGTTAATCTCAGCGTAGCACAGAAAAAAAGACACTGTCTTGTCATTGGAACCCGCGGCTTGCCTGGCTTGCACGACTCGCACTCGTTCGACTACGCTCATCCTCCTCAATGACATCGCTCAGCCTTGTCGGGTGACGATGTCTCGGTGTCATCGACTCCCAGGTCGGGCCCCAGCCTGATCCGGTGTAATCCGCAGGTGCGGGCCTATGTCCGCCGGGCACATCTCCCGCCGTGCTGCTGGGGGGATATTGCTGGCCGTACTGTTGTCTGAAATGCTCGTCTTGCTCTAGCAGATCTTGGTTGTCATACTCATCGCTATCTTCGGAGACGGTACGCGGGTAGGAAAGCTGACGGCCGGGGAAACCGGGGTGGTTGGTGATCTTAGGCTCGTAGTCTTCCGAGACCTCACTTGTGCCCGCGTCGCTGGAGGGAATGTACGAATGGTCATCGGCGCGGGAACCCGAAGGGGGCTGGCCGTGCAGTGCGGGACTCTCGTGCTGGTAAAACGCTCGGGTTGGCGCTTGTGTGGTGCCTGGTTTTGAACTGGGTGCAGCAGCAGTACCTGAAGTGGTGGTTGTCGGAGCTCTGGAAGTGGAGGCCCCAAACTGCGCAACGTCAGGTTCGTGATGAAGGCGTGACTGGTCCCTGGCAGTTTCTGTCGACGGCTCAGTTGCCTTTGGTGTCGAGACTTGACTGTCGTATGAATACTGGTCAGCATGATCTGCTGGGTCACCGGGTGCTTGGCCGCCCATAGACGTCGGCCCTGGGCCGCCCGGATATGGACCTTCTCTGGTTTGGGGTCTGTTAGCGCTGACCTGTCGACTTGGATAAGGTTGGACCATCGGGACGACCTGCACGCCTCCAACTACGGTTGGTTCTCCATTTCTGAGCGACGCCGTGCGCTCGCGTTCCTCTTGTTCACGGCGCCCCAGCTCTTCCCACGCCCGTCGAGCTTCGTCCCTGGAGATCTGCAACTCGCGACGCATCTCCCTCACAAGCTCTTCAGCCTTGGCTTTGTCGACTTCTGCCTGCTTTGCTGTCGTGACGGCTTCTTCCCGGCCTAGGCGCTCCGCTTCTAGCAATCGCCGTAACTCTGCTTGCAGTTCCTGGGACTTCTCCTGCTCGGTACGTGTGTCGAAGAACCATCGCTGGAACTTTCTTTCAGACGAAGCCCGCAGTCGCTGCAGTTCGACGACAGCGTGAAACAGATTAGCACCTGCAGCAGAGAGATCTGTGATCTGGCGCGACATTTGCTGGCTGAGGGGATCTTTGATCAGGTCTTCGTTATTTTGCTCCAAACGACGAATCCAGTAACTCGTCAGACCCTCCCAGTGCGACGAAAGCATCTCCCATCGCTCAAATGCATGCGGGAAAGGTCTACGGGGTTGTTGTTGCTGCTGCTGTTGTTGCGAGCCGGCTTGGGGTTGCGTAGCCCCAGCGTCGGCTTGACTGGTTTGCGGCTTTGACGCTTGCGGGGCAGTTCGAGCAGAGGCATCGGGTGCTCTGGTTTGGGAAGGTTTGGATTGATGCGAGGCCCCCGTTGAAGCGCGCTGTCTAGTGGACCTCTCCTGAGCAACACCTTCTCCAGCTCGTCGAGGGTCAAGGTGTGCGCCGGAGGGCAGGCGGACGTTGTCTGCGGTACCGGGGTTCTTAGGTAGAGGCACGTCGGGCGGACGCGACGCTGAGGCCATGGTTGGGCGCCTCGAGGTCGAAACCGGGGGATCTCCGGCAACGCCAGCAGCTTGTTTCCGGCGATCTTCTTGTGCGAGTCGGTCTAATTTCTGTTGTTCCAATTCCTGTTGTCTTTTGATCTTTTCCAGTTCCTGTTGTTCTCGTTCCCGTGCTTCCTGTTCTGCCTTTTTCCTTGCTTCGCGGTCGTTTCTTCGTCTCATGATCTCGATGGGAGTGCGCAAGCCGCCGCTAGGATTGGCCTGCGACGCGGCAGCAGAGCCATGGGCTGTTCTGTGGACTCCGTTGTGATGCGACTTCTCATTTCCGGCTGGCGCATTGAGTACTCCTCCTTCCGCCATCAGCTCTGACATGGGGGCGTTGATTTCACTCGTGACTGGGGTGAACGGGTGGGGTTTGCGAAGGGCCTCCTCGAGCACCCAGAGGACCGCAGAGGCAGTGCGGGAGGAAACGCGAGGATCCCGTGTGGGCCAGAACGACTCGCTGACGGGGAGGTTCCGGGGATGAGCGGCAGTGGCAGCCGAGCTCTGGGCCTGTGTTCCAAAAAGTCGGGCGGAAGAACTACTCCGTATGGGGATGCTAGGACGACCGGAGTTGCGTGGGCGGTCGTCAAGCTTTAGAGCGACAGAAGCGCGACAAGCAGGAGCAGGAGCAGCTGGAGGAGAGGACAACGATGGCCGGGCTGGTTGCGGGCGTGCAACGGTTGAGTGCGGCCTGGAGTGTACACGTCGTCCGGGTAGGGTTGATGAACGGTCAGGATTGGGAGCTTCCGAAGAAGAGAATGGTCGTTGGAAAGGAGGAAGAAGAAGAAGAGGAGGAGAAGGAGGAGGAGGAGGAGGATTGGGCAGCGAAGAATACCGTCTGTGCTGCTGGCGTTGCCGTGGAGGGTGAGAGGTCGTAATCGTAGCCGGGTCGTCAAAGTCGTGGGGATCGTGAGGCCGCAACGGCGACGGGCGTCGTCGCGACAGGATGGGAGGTTGTGCTGGTTAATGTGAAACGAAAGAAGGGAAAAAAAAAAAAAAAGAAAGAAAGAAAACAGACGCGAGAATGTGAATGTGAATCAAAGAGTCTGAGGTCTTGCAATTGCTGTTCAACAAAGTCAGTCAGGGTCAGGCTTCAAGCAAATCACACAAAAGTTGGGCAACCAAAGCTTGAAGCTCCAGGGATGATGGTAACTACTGCTTTATTCACTTACCTTGGTTGAACTGGTGTGCCAAAAGCATTAGTTAATTAACTACTTCCCGCCGAGACAGCAAGAGATAAGATAAAATTAACAACTGAACACGCGAATTGTAGAGCGATGGACGAGAAAGAAAGGGGAAAAAAAAAAAAAAAAGAAGTGAGTGAAACTGGGGCGGGAAGAGAGAGAGAGAGAGAGAGAGTGAAGAAAGGTGTGGCTGGTCGAATTGAAGTGTTGAAGGGGAAAAAAAAGTGAAGAATTGCGATGGCTGGAAAAGAGGAAGAAGGAAAACAACAGAAATCGAACAATTAATTGAATTGACTCTCCCCCTTTTTTTTCCCTTTTCTTCTTTTCTTTTGGTTTTTCTTTTCTTTCTATTCTTCTTCTATTCAACAATAGATCATTCTCTGTGCTGTTTCTGTTTCAACGCCCGCTTGGGCTGGGCCGCCAGCTAACAAGCCAGCCAGCACGCTGTGATCCGAGCTGGCTTGCCCTTTCTTTGCCCTGCTTCATCAAGCGCGCCTTGTCAACCGAGCTTCATCTCCAGGTGGTTTGTAGGATAAAATATAGGGGGGAAGATTCTCACACCTTTTTACACATGAGGTATCTTCTGTAACTCTACCGAATCCAGATTCTGACAGGACAACTTCACTTCCAGGCCGTCATCTTCTTCTTCTTCTTCTTCTTCTTCTTCTTCTTCTTCTCTCTCTCTCTCTCTCTCTCTCTTCGTAATATCACAACCGAGCAATGGCTGAGCTTTCTTCATCAGCGAACAGTGGAATAAAAGGAAAAAGAGAGAAAATAGAAAGAGAACAGATAAAGAAAAAAAACCACACAGAGAGAACAGCAACAGCAACATAAACCTTTTCATTCCCATTGGGCAGCAAGAGGCAGATCCTCCGTTCCGGGTTGACGTCAAAAAAGAACCCTGCCCTGTCCTGGTCTCTCTCTCCCTCGCCTGGCCCTGTCTAACTAACGACCGGGGGAAGTGCGAAATCCACCAATGTCTGGCCAACACGCGGACAAAATCTCTTTCTTTCTTTCTTTCTTCCTCTGCTTTTCGCTTCTTCCAGGAAAGGGCACCGCAGAAACCGGTCGTCCGCGCGTCTAGTAACAATCGCGTGTATTTCAAAGCCTGTGCTTGAAATGCCTGTTCTACGTTGACTATGATCATCTACAGGGAAGAAGAGTTCAATTCTCTTGAGATCTTTTCGCTATTTTTTGAATAACAACTTCTTGCATCTCTCTGGAATAGTTAGTTCTAGCAAAATACCATTCAGATGCGTATCAGAATTCTACATTGCTGCCGCATCGCTTGGCCGCTCAACTTCTTGCCTGCCTTGGCGGGTAAAGAAAGATACAATCGATGCCGGAGTGTTTCTTTCCTGGGTTCAATCCTAATTTTTTCTGTTGTCGACGATGGGGAAGCATAAGCCGAGAGGTCATCAAAGGCATCGAAAGCCGGAGATTCGGAAAAGCATTGGTAGTTCATAGCCCATATCGTTCAACCATTGGTTTACAGCGATCGACGATTTGTGAATGCCGCAAATCATCAGAGATTTGCTGTCAAATATAAGCAAGCTGTATGTTTCAAACGAAGAAAGCCAGTTTTTCCTATCAACAAAGTGTTAACAATCAGCATCTCAATCCAAGAATGCCTCTCGACAGACATCGAATCGTAGGTATAGCGAATACACAACCCACCCATTGGAATTGATAGACCGAGTGCAAATCACTTCGCTTGCAGGCCATAGCATGCTGAAGAGACCCCCCGAGTAATCATTTTTTGCTGAAGGTCGACCACACGTCTCCCATTCTCTCGAAGTGGGACAGGGACCGCAGGGGTTCCAGGAAGGGATGATGACTCTCTGCACATCGCGCGGGAGTTCAGAGCTATTTGTAGCGCCGTGAACAAGTTCAGCTCCTATCATCGAGCAATCCCATCACCGTCTCCTCCCATTTCGAGACCACCTTTTCGCCCGCCTTCTCCAGCTTCACACACGGGTCCTCATCCCGCTCCACCGCCTCATTATCATCATCACCATCACCATCCTCCACTCTCACCACTCCCCCAAAGACCTTTTGAACCGCCAACCCCGCCCTTGCCAGGTCGTACAGACGCCGCACATCCATCGAAGCCGCAACCCCGCCTTCCGTGCTTTCGCTCTCGTTCTCGCCCCTCGCCCTCGGCGCAGAACACCGCACCAGCCCCTCCAAAACACCCAGCACCACTCCGACCCTCATGCCCAGCTGCGCACCTACGGGGAAGCCCGCATCGAAGCCCCGCTGCACGTGCTCGTGCTTCGCGGCCGATACGCCGTCGCGATACCCCGCGGTGACATGCTGCCGGCGCAGAAAGGGGAGATCGGACGGCTCGGTGGCCGCTGAGGGAGGAGAAGCGGTATGCGAGGGTGACGAGCTGAAGATATCGTCCAGACTCGTGTTCTCGGTGTGTTGGGGAGGTCCCGGGAGCGGTGCGGAGTGGGTGGGTGAGCTGAATGCCGTCGAGGGCGAGGGGGGAGCGGATGGGTGCGTGTTGTTGGAGAATGCGGTGTCTACAGAGCTGGGAGACATTTTTTGTGATGATGTTTTTTTTTTTTTTTTTCTCTCTTTTTTTCTACCTTCTCCTCGAGGAATTAAAAACGATCGGTTTGGGTGATTTGGTAGAATTTGGAGATGGATGAAGATCTTTTTTGATCATTGCTTTGGTTCCCGCACTAGAAAAGGCTTTCCCCGAATCATCGAAACTTGTCTCACTTTCTTCAACCCCCCCGACCAACTTGGCGAGTTTACAAACGAACAGAAACGTTGCACGGACAAAAATTGAAAAAAAAAAAAAAGCCAGAAAATAGAAACATGCGCAGATGCCTGATGAACCCGGTGGTAGTTAATCATGCTGCCCTTGAACGCCAAGGACTTCTCTTCGTCCAGCCGTCCGCACATGTCAAGGAATATGCAAACGAGTCTGCCGCCCGGAGGGGACCGATATCATGCCAGTTGGTTGACCTTCTGGCTCGATGTCGCGGTTGGCTTGAATCGTTGGCCCATCCACGGGGGCTAGTTAGTTACCTACATACATGGGGTAAACTACGTGGCCAAACGGCGAGAGTGATTCCCGCCCAAGCAAAGCAGCTTTTTCTGCTTCGTCGTCAGGCTGCAAGCCTGTAAGCGCCCTGCGCCGCCCCCTCACTCAAACAACCCACCCACACACCCCCAAAACCCGCAAAAGTGCGCAGCATCCCGTCGTAATGGGACAGGATGTCTCTTGAACTTGAGTCCTATGCTTTTTTGCAGACTCTTTCCCTCTCCCTCTTCTCATCCTTCTGGGCTCGGGTGATCAAGAGGGGGGGAAAACCGCCTTGAGCCTTCTCTTCTTTTCTTTTTTTCTTTCTCCGAGATGGAGGACCAACTCCCCCCTTGTCCGGCCGTTCCTCGCACCGGGGGCGCTTCCACCCCCCGACAGCAGCAGAAGCAGCAGCAGCACGAACAACAACAGGAGAAACCGGTCGGACCTACGGATGTCCGACATGAAACTGGTACCCAACGCGGCTCTTTAACCGCTCAATATAGATTGCTCAGGTTCAAATACGTCTACCTCTGGCTTGATGGGGTCGAAGACTGGCTCGACGTAGCCGATGATGGGACTGAGAGTACTGAACCCGAGCCCAAAGAGCAATGCGGGCATCACGAAAAATCAAGCCCCATGCACGCGGCATCACATCAATTCCGTGCCATGTCCCTCAACTACAGGGCGGATGGCGCCGGGAGATTTCTGCACCCGGTGGGCGTACTTCACGATGGGTTGTACTGCATCCCACGCAATTTCCCAAAATATGTCGATCATTTTTGGAGGTTAAGGAAGCATGAAAGACGTCTGTTCAAACCCTTTGGCTTTCTTTTCTTTCTTTCACACATAGATGCTTACGTATATCATGGACATAGTACCCCAGCTCGTATCTCTGTCATTGTTTTACAATGTCACGCGAGAGGAACTGATTGATCCTTATATGGAACATAGCGACACCGACGGGGAGGAAGACAAAGAGGCTCCATTTGCCTCGGCGAGCCTCGAACAACTCATTGAGAAGTTCCCCGAATGGGCGCATATGGCGCTTGCAGATCGGTTTGGCATCAACTACGAAAAGGTTGCCACTTGCATGCAGCGCTGGGAAGAGGCCCGGCGTACGGCTACGCGGAAGCGAGTAGCGGTGGAGGAACCGTGCGACAATACGAGAAAGATTGCTCGAACGGAAAATGGAGGATATATAATGCCAGTCGAGCGGGGTCCTCAAAATCGTTTGGCCGAGGCGTTGTGAACGATCCCGCTGGCGAGGTTATTCTACGGGAGTTTGATGTTGGATGCAGCTTTCTTAACAGAGGGAGGCCCAAGAGAGTGAGCTGAAGTCTGCCCTTCCCCTTACCTTGAACCGGATCCTAAAGAATGGATTCGAACCGAATCATAACTTAGCATTTGATGCATATATATATGAGCCCATTAGCCTTGCCTTGACTTTTTAATTTCCTTCCTGAATCCCGCGTTGTACCTACTTACATAGAATTAGATCAATCCCGACTGTTTTTTGCTACTTGTGTCGAGTAGTTCTGTAATAGCACCCAGGGCCATTTTAGAGGGGCTAGGCTAGGAGCATCCGGACCGTGATTATATAATCACATGTGTTGGAACTTCAAAATCGGACGGAATTTCCAGCAAAACAGCCCGACTGACCTTTTGCATCTTTCTTCTCCCCCTTTTTCGTTGGACCTTGTTTAACTGAAGGAGGAACGGCTTCTTTGTCCGATAACCCACCAGAGAAGAACACAAAGAGAGAGAATTGAAGAAAAATCCCTCCCCAGAACAAAATGGCATCGTCAATAGTCCCCACATCGATCTCCCATTCCCTCCGGCAAGCCTTTCGTCTCTCCCGCTCCTCTCCCGCAGCACGTCTGGCCTGCCAACTCCAACCGCAACCGAGCACACTCACTCCTTCAACCCGGACGCGCTCCCCGGTCCTCCGATACAGCCCGATCCTGCGCAGCGGCAGCACGCGCGCCTTCTCCACGACGCCAGTACCCGCAAAGACCATCCAGCAGCTCAAGGCGCGGGCGTCCACGGGCCCGTTCTCATGGAAGGCGGCGCTGCTTTTCGTGCTCACGGGCGCGGGGATGGTGGTGTATTTCCAGTATGAGAAGGCGCGGTTGGAGAGGGAGCGCATTGTTCAGATGAGCAAGGGGATTGGCAAGCCGAAGGTCGGAGGGCCGTTTGTGCTGAAGGATCTGGACGGGAAGGTCTTCACGGAGGAGCAGTTGAAGGGGAAATATAGTTTTGTAAGTGGAGGGAGTATTTATTTGAGATGGTCACCGGAATTTTGGTGGTGGCATTTATGGATTTATGTTCTAACTGCGGGTGGTGATTTTTTGGTTTTTTGGTTTTTATAGATTTACTTTGGATTCACCCATTGTCCGGACATTTGTCCCGATGAATTGGACAAGATGGCGGAGATTATCGATATCGTGAAGGAGAAGTCGAAAGCTGGCTCTCCGATGCAGTCCATCTTCGTGACGTGCGATCCCGCGAGAGATACACCGGATGTCCTGCGAGCGTATCTTCAAGAGTTTCACGAGGATATCCTTGGTTTGACGGGGACATATGAACAGGTGAAGAACATGTGCAAACAGTTCCGAGTCTACTTTAGCACGCCGGCGAACATCACGCCAGGCGAGGATTACTTGGTGGATCACAGTATCTACTTTTATCTAATGGGTGGGTTTTTCCAGTGATTTTTCTTTCTTTCGCCAGCTTGCTGATAATACTAATTCCTGTTTGTGTGGTTAGACCCTGAAGGAGACTTTGTCGAGTGCATCGGCCGGCAAGACACGCCCCAGAGCGCGGCCAACATTATCCTTGATCATATCAAGGATTGGAAGAGACAAGGCAAGGAGCTCGACACAACGAACTAGATCGAAAAAGAATAGGAAAAAAGGAAGGAAACTGTGTTTGGTTTTTATCTCCCCCGTTTAATATTTCATCCGTCGATTTCTCCGCTCATTGTCCACGCACGTTGTGTGCACATACATAGAGAACGGCGTTGGAAAGGATATTGTGGGCTTTGATTTGACGGCATATAAGGGTTTTTATGTACAGTAGAACATGTACGTTATTAGGCGAACGAACAGCTCATCTCGATCCCCTTTCTTCCGGTTTTTCCGCTTCCCATTCATTACTCGTGCGTATGATCAATCGATCGATCATCCTTCCCATTCGCAAACCTTCTCTTCTCAATTCAATTAAAAAATAATTATGATAATACTAATTAACCCTCTCGACTCCTTTTCTGTTTCACACCCGCTTACCCTCCGGATCCGTATCCCGATTCGCCCTCCACTCCCCCCGCCCCTCCGGCTCGCCCACAAACTCCTCCCTCTTCCAGATCTCCACTCTCCGCTTACACTCCTCCAGCACCTGCTCGCCCGCCCTGAACGCGGCGCTCCGATGTGGCGCACTGACGGCGATGGCGATCGACTCCTCGGCCACGCCCACGTTTCCCAGGCGGTGGGCGATGCTGAGACCGCACAGGTTGTGGTGGGCGACGGCGGCGCGGGCGATGGAGGAGAGGGTGCGGAGGGCGAGGGGGGCGTAGCTGGTGTATGCGAGGCGGGCGACGGGTTTGGTGGTGGAGGAGGAGGTGGAGGAGGTGAAGGTGTTGCGGGTGGTGCCGAGGAAGAGGAGGTTTGCGCCGGCGGAGGGGGAGCGGATGTGGGAGAGGTAGGTGGTGGGGGAGAGGGGGTGGTAGGTGAGTTCGATGAAGATGTTTTCGGGGCGGAGGTGGAGGGATTGAGGGTAGGAGGTGGGATCGAGGTAGGAGGGGGAAGGGGTGGGAGGGGAGAGGTGTTGTTGTTCTTCTTCTTCTTGTGCTGGTGAGGTGGACATGGTTGAGAGAATAGAATGGGGTTTGCGTTATTGGAAGAAGAGATGTCCACAGAGGGAGAGAGGGAGAGAGGGAGAGAGGGAGAGAGAGTATAGAGGGGGAGGTGTTCAGACAGAGAGAAAAAGAAGTTGATTGAGTGGTAAAAGGTCGGAACTTGGGGATGAGGACAACAAATGATTCGTGGGGTTGACTTTCTAACCTAACTAAACCTCCTAACTAACTCGTTAACTACCACATCGGACTACCACGACAATGACAACTGCTACCAACTCATACCACTCTTAACTGACACATGTCTAGAACGTCGAGCTAAACGCTTTGATCAGATCTTCCCTGATCTGAGATCGTCGCTGCGGGTCTCGCATCTCGATCTCAAGTTACCCCATTCTTGACACCCAGTGCACCAACGCTTCTGTTGAGAAAAAGGGGGGAGATCTGAAAATGACGCAGAAAGTCAACCCAACGTCAAAGAAGCCATCCTCTCCTCTCCAGGCGGTTAAGAATAATGGCTTATGGAACGCTATAACCTAGGGAACGCTACGAGATGGAATATATTGGGCTGTGTGAAACATTACAGAAAGCATCTGGGAACCAACAGAACCGCCTCTCTGGGCGGAGAGGTCATTGGTGAGAGGTTGAGAGGCGGTGTTCGTCGAGGACAAAGAGCATCAGCTTTCTCTCTTCTCCCTCTCTCTCTCTCTCTCTCTCTCTCTGTGTGTGTGTGTGTCTGTGTCTGTGTGTGAACATCGCTGGTCACTTGAGAGACGCAAATCCTCTGCATTTGCCGGACTATAACTCCTGTCTCTCTCAATATCGACTATAACTATAGCTAACTACACAATGTGTAGTTATGCCTTTCTCTCGAGTCATGCAGCTTCACCTCTAAACGCATGGCGGAGCCATCTGCTGAAGCTTCTTCTAAGCGCCTTTAAATCCCGCAACCACGAGATCTCCTGATTCACTGCTTTTGCGGGATTTAACACAATTTTCCTGGATTTAGCTTCTTTTTCCTGGACTTGGCTCCCTTTTCAAGACACAGACTGTCTGTGCTTCTCAACGACGAGATCAAGGTCTCCTTCCATCCAGGCCAATCAACATCTCGACGATTGTCTTTGCCCCGTGGGGAAAGCGCCTGTGCGGCCGGCAATTCATTTCCGAATGATGTGCTCCAGGGATCAGGGGAAATTTGAGTCATATAGATCACAATTTTTTTCAAAATTGAAATGATCACGTTGGACGCTTTTGAAAAAGAACAATGTGACAATATGACCGTGCTTCCTGCCGTTGGGAAATGGGGGACCCACCCCCAGACTACTCCGGATCCTCGCTCTCGTCTCCAGTTCTCTCCATGAGAATCGATGGGGTGCGTATAAATAGGACGTTGATGACCCTTTTTCCAGAAAGAGGATAAGGACATCATCCACTCAACGAGAATCACCCACTGAAAGATTCACCACGTCTAACCCGGATAACAAAACCTCCTTTTCTCGATTCACAATCAGAAAAAAGACAATCATCGTCACCGCGAGAATGAAATTCACCACTATCCTCAGCATCGTCGCTCTCGCTTTGACCGCTGGCGTCAGCGCCAAAGGTGCCACTGGTGGCACTTGGGACGACTACCCTAGGGTAAGCCAAAAAAAAATCCCAGATAATCTTGTTAGAAAGATTGACTAACGAGAGCAAAAACGGCTAGTTCGCCAATGACCCTATGATCACAGAGGGACCACTCCGGAGATGCTATGGCCCATATCGTCCTGCCAATTCGATGTGCGGCAGTGAGAATTACTGCCAAACCCACAAGTGTATGTAACCATACAAAAAAGAACCTCCTCTTCCTTACCGACTCATCAGCAAGTTAAAGTGGTTGACTGACGGACTCGAGCAGGCTAGAGAGAGCCCTTTGCTGGCTACCTATATACCCACTGTAAGACCAGGTGTCTGAACGTCACGGAGTGATGCACAGTGCGAAGATTATGAACGAGAGGCTGGCCTTGGGAATATCTTTTTCTTACATTCTTTTCAAGTGATGATGATATGGATGTTGAATCCATAAGATGATATAATGAATTTGTTGATGTGGTTCTATTGTTTTCTCTTTTTTTTTTTTTTTTTTTTTTTTTGTTTTTTTTTTTTTTTCGTCTTTTCTTTCTTTGTTTCTTTCTTTTGCGTATATATCCCATCACCCGTTTACCTGAGGGCGTTAAGGTTATTATTAGGAATGCACGATTCTGTTTCCGGATATAAACCTGCCCTCCCTCTACTCTCAGCAGAAAGAAAAACCCGTTCATGCAGCTTTTTACCTTCCTATAGCCGCATGCCCTTTTGATAGAGCGCAAAACCAAGAGAAGAAACTCGACCTTTTTTTTCGCACTCTCATCCCATCCCATCTCATTTTCCCATTTCGTTCACCGTCTCCCAGCATCCATCTCCCATCCACCACCCCTTGCTTGGCCAGGCAAGCAAAAAAAAAAAAAGGGAGAATCATACACACCAAGCCCGACCGCCATTCTTCCCAAGAGCCTTCCCAAGCCAATGATTCCCTTCCGCTCTCCAGCCGAGAAGTAAAATAAAAATAAAAATTAAAAAAATTAAAAAGAAAAGGCATGCTTGGTTCCGTGCCGTCTCTCTCCTTTGCTTTCCCTTCAACCCACCCCTCACAACAACCGCTGGGTGGTTTAAAAATGGCGATTTTGGCTTCCCTTCCCATACTTTTCCTTCCGTCCCTCCCTCTTGACCTCCCTCTTCCCCAGCACGGGGCTGGCAAGAACATCCCTGGAAAAGGCAAAAAAAAAAAAAAAAAAAAAAACAAGGTTGAAGCGAGACGGAGAAATCGCACCCAGTGATTGGGAAGAAGTTTGGGTGTATTCTCCCAAGGCTTGTTCGCCCAGCTCAAGAATGAATCAACCAGCCAAGCCAACCAGCTAACCAACCAAGCAACCCATCCATACACACCTTTCATCGAACAGAGGTGAATGCCTAGCTGGTAACTAGGTTAAGAGGTTTGGCGGGTAAAAGAAGTCACTTGGTTGATACAAAAAGCCAAAAGAGCTCAGAATGTCAGGGATCAGGAGTCTGGGAGAAGCTCACCGCCAGATTTCTCTTCTCCCTGCCTCTCTGTGTGTGTGTGTGTGTGTCTGGAAAAAAAAGCAATGTGTGTACGAGGTTTGCGGGGTTGGAAAAGGGTGTTTATTTTTGGAATCGAATATCCTCCCGACATTTTTCTTCATAAAGATGGGCTTTTCTCCCATCCCGCTTCGCTCGGTTTGAGTCTGCTGGTTTTTGTTGCTGGTGCTGTTTTCTTCTTCGTCTTTTATGCTCTTCGTTGTGATGGTTGAGGAAAAAGAGGCGGGTTAGTTCAGATCACGCAATCGGAGACTAAGAAGGGGGAACCACCTTTTCTTCTGTCCCACACAAACCATCTCTTCTTTTCTCTTCTCTTCCTTTTCTTCTTCTTCATTCTTCCTTTTCTTTCTCTTATTCATCTCTTCTTCTCTTCTCTCCTTTGTTCTTGTGTTTATTCCCTTCAATGTCTTGTCCTTACTACGCATGGCAAGGGGAGGAAAGCTCTACGGTGTTCAATCCTGAAAAACCCGTGTGTTGTTTCTTCTATTCTAATGAGAAAAACGGATATCACGAGAGCGTCGCTGCTCATACAAAAAAAGTAAAAAAAAGAGGAAGACTGATCCCGCAGTGGTGTTGAAAGTGGGTAAAAGAAAAAAAAAAAATATCTACATTCTGAGTGCACGTGGTGTGTGAGTGTGTGTATGTGTGTATGCCGCCCGTGTATACATGTGTCGTGCCATTCCTCCGGTCTCTCCTTTTTGTGTGGTGTGTGTGTGTGGATGTCTATATGTGTGTGTTTGTGTGTGTTTTCGATGTCGGCTTTTCTTTTTTATTGTTTTCCGTCGTTGCCCCCGGTTATACTCTGAAGAGTTCCTTGGTGCATGACTTCCAGACGGTGAAGCTGAACACCATCAGCCACAGCAACGTTACACAAACCGAGAGGATCTGGAGAAAGAAAGAGAAGACGACACCGGTTAGCAAAACGAGAAAGAAAAAAGAAACGGGAAAGAGACAAGACTCACGGTTCCGATGATGTTAAATGCAACCGAGTCGAATTCCTTTCCGAATAAGGTGCAGGCCGTTGTGAAAACACCTGTGACGCATCGCCTTTTGTCAGTCGAACAGCCACTGGAAAAAGGTGTTGTTGGACAAGTTGGACGACACTTACCGATCGGGAAAGTAAACGCCCACCATCCCAGGTTGAATGGGAACGGGCCTCGAGCAAAGGACGCGGCCGCGAACCACAGCCAGACTAGACCGAAACCCCACAATACGAGGGCGATGAAGATGCCGACTGCATAGAAGATCTCGCCGGCAAGAGGTGAGAGCACTCCGGACTGGAAACGGGCAGACAATCAGTGTCAAGTAAGTGCCAAAAAAAGGAAAGAAAGAAAAAAACATACCGCTGGGAAGACTCTTTTTGCGACAATTCCAAGTTGCATGATTCTATTCACGTTGGGTTAGAAGTGTGAATCCGAGGAAACAAGGAGGAGAATTGAAAAACTTACCCAAAGCCTCCTTGGCCGAGTGGACCGACTGGAAGCAACGTACTGACGATGACAGTGGACGGCACGATCTTGTGCAAGGCGAGTCTCTGGAAGTAGATGACGATGATGACCAAGGCGAAGGGCACTGCCGATCCCCACATGACATAGCAGAAGATGACGGTCAGCATGGCGTGAGAGTCGTTTGGCAAGACCTCGGCCACAACGCCTCCAGTGGCTGCTGCGACGACCGGTGCTACGATGGGAAGAAGCCAGGCGGCAGTCATTGTCTCCAGCTTGGCAGGATGGACGGTGGTGCTAAGAATATTGGGGTCAGTTCAGTGGCCAAAAAAAAAAAAAAAAAAAAAAACCTGACGAGACAGAAAAAAAGAAGATGACATACAGGACGAATGGGACATAGTAGCAGGTGAAGATGCTGACGACGGCGTCGATCCACCACATTATCCAGGCCATGGTCGGGGCCCAGTCACCCCACATGGGCACGCAGATGAAGACGAACAGGTTGATGATGGTGGCAAAGCCCATGGGAAAGGTGCCGAGCATCATGGACTGGGCGGGGTGGCAGAGCATCTGCTTGAACTTCTCGGGCCACAGGCCATAGCGCACGATCGAGATGCAGAGGAAGAGGGTGAACATGGCGACGTTGAGGATGAAGATGGCGACTGCGATGTAGTGCAGTCCCGGGAATTGGTAGGGCAGTCGTTCTAGGAGGATGGCTGTGATTCCAGTGCCCATGTTGGCGGCGAACCAGCTAATTTTTGCAAGTCAGTTTTTTTTTTTTTTTTTTGACATATTTTCTTTCTGTCTTTGGTTCTGTCTCTTACCCGGGATGGAAGTTTGCGATGGCAATCCAGTCATCTCTCCGCCGCTGTTTCTTCTCCTCGTCATACTGGCCGTAATTGGGAGGGAGTATCGTCGTGCCGGCTGTTTGATCTATGGGTGTTGCAGTGGAATCTGGCTCGCCCTTGGCCGTCGAGCCATTCGTCGATGAATCCGACTGATTCATTATGATTATGTGTTTTTTGTGTTTTTCCTTTTCCGTCTGCCTCCTCGTGCTTTAAAAAGATTCTCAACCAGAAAAGAAGGGGAAAAAAAAGAATGACAGAGCGATCTAGAAGATCGCTACAAGTGGGAAAAAAGGCCCAGCCCTCTTTGGGGGGGAACAAAAAAAAATGAAGGAATGTAGGAGTACCGATCCGGACTCTCTCGACTCTCGATGTGTTTTGAGAGAGAGAGAGAGGAGAGAAAAAGGAGAGAGGAGAGAGAGGATGTGTCTGAGGATAGTCTTCTTCTTCACGCCACCAGAGAGAGAGGGAGAGAGATTTGACTTTTTGATTCAGGGAGATTGAGGGGATGGAAGAAGGGAGGAATTACTGTCACAGAAGGGCGGGAGAGAGACAGTCGACGTGCCAGGTTCAGGGAAGACAAGGGCCACGCAGAACGGTTTAATATTTATTTTTTTTGTTTTAGGATCCGTGTTGTTCTTTTGCTCCTCGGGGGAGGGATGCGGTGCCTCTTATTATTGTTTTTTTTTTTGTCTAGATGCCGTTTTTTTTTTTCGGGTTCCCGGTTGATCACCGATTCTGAAAATGTTTCGATTTGCCGGTGTCTTCTTTTTGTTTTTCTTTCTCGATATTGAATTTTTGATCTCGATGTTGATTTCTTCTTCTCTTGTCTTATTCTTCTTCTGTTATCGTCTTCGATATTTTCGCTCTCCTCACTTTGACCTGCCAAGAGTGATTTTCCTGTTTCAAGATTGAAGGGTTGAGAAGGGGAGGGGGGAGGGGGGTTATCTTGTGGAAGAAGAAGAGGAAAAAGAGAATGAAGAGTGAAGAGAAACACAAAAGAATTATAAGAGAGAGAGTGAAAAGTGAGTCAGGATTCTTTTTGCAAGGATTCAATTCAGCCTGGCTTTTTTTTTTTTTTCTCTTCTCTCTCTTTTTTTTCTTTCGCTATTCGAATTCCGTTGGGTTTATTTTTTTTCTGGCGAGTCTAGTTTGTTAGTCGGCCGAGTGAGAGAGGAGGAGGAGGAGGAGTTTTTTTGTTCCTTTTCTCGCGTTCGGCGATAACAAAACATCGTCATTCAACCAACTAACTAGTTCCTGCACGCCAATGAATGGAGTACTCCATACTCTCTTGAGATAGAGTGCTACACTCTTTGAATGAGGATTATACTCTCTCTTTTTTCCAAATGTAACTACAGCCCAAGATGATATGCATGGCCCGTGTCGAGGTGAGAAAAAAAGGCAACCCGGGATGACCCCCGTTCGATGGTGGAAGATCGAGAAAAGGTCTTCCTTCTCCCTTGTCGCTTTTTAACAAGATCGTGCATGTGCGTTACTATAGTATGATGTATCTATCGGCTGTTCTTTTTTCCTTTCTTTTTTTGTGAATCTCGAAAACTTGGACTTGCTCAGTCCTTCTGTCAGTTAGTTACGTGTGTGGCTGGGTACTTTTCTCTCCCTTTTTTGCCTCTTTTCTCGGCTTCCCGGCCGATTAACTAACGAACGGACTAACCCCGCGCTCTTTATTCTCTCTTTTTCTTTTCTTTCAACTGCTGTTCATCTCTCTCTGTCTGTCGAAGTTCAAGCATCTCCGGTTCGCTTCGACTTGTAGGAATAATCATCATCACGAGGGCCATTCTACTAGTTACATAAGAATCTCCACTTGATCCCCGTCTTTGCAACTTTCTCTTCTTTCTCTTCTCTGCTCTCTCTCTCTCTCTCTGCTCTCTCTAGTTACTCTCTCGGTACGGGGATCTGTCTCTCTTCCCCCGCCAAACCCAAACCCGCAAACCCTGGCCAGTTCAGTCCTTGCGGCATGCGCGATCTGCGATCAAACCTATCACCGTTCTTTCTCACATCTTCTGGCCCGCGGCTTATTGGGCCCTTTTCTTTTTCTTTCTTATCTTACCTTTTCCTTTTTTTTCTGCTTCTCTTTCGGCCGCTCGGCTCGGACCCATGCAAAAAAGAGGCACACACTGACACCATGTGCGAACCATGCATGCACTCATCTCTCATCGATCAGTGATCCCAGCAGGGATTACATAGGGATTACATACATGACAATGGACAGCGAAAGACTGAACAATGCCTGTCAATTGCGCCCCCCCCTCTCTCTCTCTCTCCCCGTGTCTCGATTAGATAGAGAGAGAGAGAAGACTCGGCCTGATTCCAAAGGAGAATATCTTTCTTCTTCATTGCAAATCTAAGACAAAAAAGATGATATACCAGCATCTTTATGCGAGTCTGGACTTGAACTATAAGAGTGGAAGAGGGCCACCGGAATACGAGAAGAGGGCGTAACGTCTTTTTCTTCCTTTTTGCTCGTTTCCCTCTTTGTCCATTGCTGTCGAATTCTTTTTTCCATTCTATCCTTTCTGTACTCCGTACATCAATCACTTTTCCTTTTTTCTCTTCTTCTTCACTCGATCACTCCCTGCAAAAACAACAAACAGGTCCCGCTCTGATCGCTCGCTGGCTTCAAACTCGCCTCTCTCTCTTTTTTTTTCTTTTCGAGACAACACCCATGTTCCCACCCCCCAGGCCCAATATGTTGTATTGGTCAAAATGTACTTTCGCCAAGCTGACATTTTTGCTTTTTTTCGTCTTCTTCTTTTTCTTCTCGAATGCAACAAGAGTCAAACGTCCTCTCGTAAGGCTGCATGCTTTAGTTGCAAATCCTTTTTCTTTTCTTTCCCTTGCTGAGCGCCCCCCCTTGCGGCCCTTTGAGGCTTTGCCCACGGCCCGCCGCGGGAACGTCGTATCGGCCACGAACGAACGGCCTGTTTAGTTAGGTATACTGTCTTATGATCGACGGGGGCTTGAACAGGGTTGTCGTCATTGATAGAATATGTGGTTATTCAGGTTTTGTTCCTTTTTTCTTTTCTTTTCTTTTCTTTTTCTTTCTTTTTCCTTCTTTCGGGTTCTCTTTTAATTCAATCACTACAATACTTACTCCATACTCAATACTATGAAGGGGAAGGAAAACATCATAGGTTGTGTATGTATGTAGAGTAGTGCTGGTTGAAAGAGAGAGAGAGGGAGCATCGTATCCATCACCTGAAACACTTACCCTTGTTGGGAATGCAACAATCATATATGAACCATCTTAGCATAATATTATTTAAGAAGAAAAAAAAAAAAAAGGGATAATATACACCATACAAAATATGCAA